>SJYA01001024.1:647707-682206 GCA_006410615.1 Neotragus moschatus
ATATATATATATATATTTATAAATGGAATATTGAAGTGAAGTTAAGTCGCTTGGTCATGTCTGACTTTTTGCCACCCCATGGACTGTAGCCTACCAAGCTCCTCTGTCCATGGGATTTTCCAGGCAATAGTACTGGAGTGGATTACCATTGCCTTCTCCAGGGGATCATCCTGACCCAGGGATTGAACTCGGGTCTCCTGCATTGTAGACAGACGCTTTACTGTCTGAGCCACCAGGGAAGTCCTAAATAGTATTAGTCACTCAGTCATGCCCGACTCTTTGCGACCCCATGGACTGCAGCCCGCCACGCTCCTCTGTCCATGAGATTTTCCAGGCCAAAGACACTAGAGTGGACTGCCATTTCCTTCTCCAGGGGATCTTCCCAACTCAGGGATCAAACCTGGGTCATCTGCACTGCAGGCAGATTCTTTACCGAATGAGCTATAAGGGATGCCCAATGGAATATTACTCAACCATAAAACTTGAAATCTTGCTATTTGCAACAATATAAATAGCTCTAGACAGCATTATGCTAAGTGAAATAAACCAGACCAAAAAACAAACAAACAAACAAAAACAAATACAATATAACCACTTATTTGTAGAATCTAGAAAACAAAACAAACAAAAACAAAACAGACCCATAGATATAGAGAACAAGTGAGTGATTACCAGAGAGAAGAGGGGTGAGAGTTGAATGAAATAGGTGAAAAGGACTAAGAGATGCAGACTACTAGTTAGAAAATAAATAAGCCATAGGATATAATATACCAGATAAGAAATACAGTTAATAATGTAATCATTTTATATGGGGATAGATGATAACTAGGTTGATGCTAATTGTGTAATGTATGCAAATGTGAAATCACTATGTAATACACCTGAAACTAATATAATATTGTAAATCAATGATATTTCAATTTTTAAAAACAGAGGAATTAAGTTAGTTAAAAGTGAAAGGAAGGAAGGAAGTCACTGCCACATGGAAGCTTAATGTCTGCTCACACTAGATGCAACTCCTCACATGGAATCAATGCCCTGGATTAGATAGTCACTTAGATTAGAGGCAGGAAATGCCACATGAGTTTTCAGCTCTAGAATTTTTTAGTTAACCAGCAAAGAACACAGCATTCAGTTAGTGTCTAAATTCACAGGAAAGCCAAAGATATAGCTATAATGTCATGGATCTGAAGCCTTTTGATGGAGGTATTTACCAAAACTCTCCCTCAAAGGCACATTTAATGAGATCCAGCACTCCAATGTTCTTGCCTGGAGAACCCCAGGGACAGAAGAGCCTGGTGGGCTGCTGTCTCTGGGGTCACACAGAGTCGGACACGACTGAAGCGACTTAGCAGCAGCAGCATGAAATCAAGATGCCATTTCAAAGGAGAACTAGCAATGATGGGAGCCTAGTGACATTTAAAGAACATGGAGACTGATAGCTAATAAGAAAGCAGTTTGGAGGAGATGACGAGAAATGGAGCCAGGAGACAGTTCTGAGTGGAAAAGCAGGTGGACATAGAGCTTTTTTATCTGGCTCTTGGGAGGCTGGGCATGTTAAAAAAGGGCAGCTGGTGGAATAAACATTAGCCCAAGAGATCAGGCATCCACAAAAGCAAGGAGCAGTTCCAGATGCTAACTCATAGTCTTCATAGAGTTAAGGACACTCTGTTTTCTTTTTCTAAGCAGTCCAAACCTATTAATCTGGAATCCTGGAACAAAGGGCAAGGAAATATTTCTAGTGTCAAATTACAATCTAAAGAAGAAAAGGTCAGTCAAAATGACTAGAAGAGGACAAGAGTGCCATGGGCACTAGTCCTAAATAGGGTTTCCCTCTGTGTCTGTAAAGGTTAGGGTCAAATATTTTTTCCCAGAAATTTATATTTCAGGTTTATTTACTTGGTCTACAAAACTAGCTAAGGCTACTGAGGTCATCATCATCTTGTTCTGGAGACAGAAATCTGCTATCTTAGTTTTAAATATGGGAAATGACGTCTCCTTCCACGCAGAGCAAGGCCTAAGGCTTCTTATCTCCTGTTGGTAGACTGGGCAAGTATAGAGTAGGTGCAATGTCTTCATAGACCAACAACTGTCTTCTCTGCGAGCTGACCAACAACTAGAGAAAGTTGTCCAATCTCTTTCTTCATATAAGTGAAGCTGAAACAATAATATCCACCCAGATAGAAAGTTTCCTGAGCAGTTAGTACAGACTGGAGGAACAGAGCCCCTTCCTTGCCAGCAGTGGTGGAGTATGGAGCCAGGGAAAATTATTAGATTAGAAGTAGAATTTAAAGGGAAGCAGGTCAGAATAAAAGTTTATAACCTAACCATGTAATCAAACAGGTCTATAGAGGAGGCTAGGAGGCATGATAAAAAGTCAACTAATACAGTATTGTAAAGTAAAATAAAAATAATAAATAAATAAAATTTTTAAAAGTCAGCTATTTCATAGAGCATCAGGAAGCTGAAGCAGACAGACCTGAAGGCATTTCCTATCCATGAATGAATATAGCCAAGGTAGCCCTTTCTGTGGGCTTCCCTGGTGGCTCAGTGATAAAGAATCCACCTGCCAGTGCAGGAGATGTGGATTTGATCCCTGGTCTCAGAAGATTCCCTGGAGAAGAAAACGGCAACCCACTCCAGAATTCTTGCCTGGAGAATTCCCATGGACAAATGAGCCTGGCAGGCTACAGTCCACGGGGTCACAAGAGTTGGACATGACTTAGCAACTAAACCACCATCACTACCACTAGTACACTTGCCTGAAGAGCCCCATGGACAAGGAAACCTGGTGGGCTTTGGTCCATGGGGTTGCCCAGAGTCAGGCATGACTTAGGACCCGAAAAACAACAACAAGCCCTTTGTATAAAATTCAAAACCAAGGTTGTGGGTGAGGAAAGGGCCAGAGGGAAGCAGATCCTGCCTTTCCATGACTAGGACAATGTTCACCCTCTTGAAGTAAAAGCTGACTTTTCCCAATTTTAATTATTTAAGATTGTATTTACTTCTCTTTTTTCTTAAATCTGGTTTTATCTCTATGAAAATTAATCCTGGAAAATGAGCACATGGTCTACATAAGCCTAGAGACCATCTCAGATTCTGCAAACTGAAGACAGTTTGTAGACAATTCCATGAATCAGAGAAAGTATAGTCAGGAAATATTTCAGGTCTGACTTTCACTATTTATAACATTCCAGTTCTCATAGCATTAAACTTGGGGAAGAATGTTCTACTCCCACTACAGTATGAAAGTTACACCTCTTTGGTCAAGAGATGGCTATGTAGTACTCACATTCGGAACAAATTTAGTATCCCAGACATAGAGCTGGAGTGGTTTCTAATTTAAAATTAGATGTTGAGGAAAATAAATCTGGATACTATAAAAAAAATTATACCTGTATCAGACTAAGAGGGATTTTTTAAACAATTGTCAAGCCAACACATCATATTGCCAAACCCATAAACTGCTTCAAGTAACAGATGGAATTTATATCACAGACTCTCAAACCTCATGGGGAGGGATTTTTTAGTCCAATTAACCCCTTGCAACACTCTGTAATCTGGAGAGATATGCTCAAATTGTCCAAAAATATTTTGTCTAGACTTATCCACTGCAGAATTTTCTATGGTACTTTCTCTGGACAGAGCAACATGAATTAAGGGGCTGATGATATCTTTTCAGAATATAGGTACTTTTTTCACATATTCTCAAGACTATCTCCATAACAAGTTTATAAGGCAGGTATTCCACCTCAGCTGGATCAGCCTTTCAGTCTTGCTAAGATTTCTAATGTAAGTGCCAAGCCCCAAATTAAAAGAAACTACAAAAATTTGTCAGTATGTGCTGAGCTACTACCAACAATTCCCAAAGACGGCAAAAGCTGGAGAATTAGAGAGTTTCATATAAAATATCATCAGTGCAATTTTTGTAGACATTTTCAACCAATTTTAGAAGAACTTGGGAGTTTACCCTCTTTATCATTTTATTCACATTTTGAATATTATCTCCTTCTTAAGTGGTTAAGCCAGGTCAGTTACAAAGCAGTTCATTTAGCAACTTGGTTCTTAACGGTTTTAGGTTGCAGATCACTGCAGTATTGTGAATATGGAATCAAAATCTTCTTGTCTGAAGGGCTCAACCTCAAGTGTCCAAGTTTCTGTGCCTGAAACCATGCGGATGTGGTTCTGTGCAAAGGGAGGGAATAGGGGAAACAGGCACCTCTCAAAGGTCCATGGCAAGACTCCAGTCCCCCATCCAGGACCGGATTTGTCTTCAAGCAGAAGCACTTAGTACAATGACATGGGAAAGAGAAGAGAAAAGGAAGACATTGTTCAACATTCAGAAAACTAAGATCATGGCATCTGGTCCCATCACTTAATGGCAAATAGATGGGGAAACAGTGGAAACAGTGTCAGACTTTTTTTGGAGGGCTCCAAAATCACTGTAGATGGTGATTCAGCCATGAAATTAAAAGATGCTTACTCCTTGGAAGGAAAGTTATGACCAACCTAGATAGCATATTCAAAAGCAGAGACATTACTTCGCCAACAAAGGTCTGTCTAGTCAAGGCTATGGTTTTTCCAGTGGTCATGTATGGATGTGAGTTGGACTGTGAAGAAAGCTGAGTGCCAAAGAATTGCTGCTTTTGAACTGTGGTGTTGGAGAAGACTCTTGAGAGTCCCCTGGACTGCAAGGAGATCCAATCAGTCCATTCTAAAGGAGATCAGTCCTGGGTATTCTTTGGAAGGAATGATGCTAAAGCTGAAACTCCAGTACTTTGGCCACCTCATGCAAAGAGTTGACTCATTGGAAAAGACTCTGATGCTGGGAAAGATTGGGGACAGGAGGATAAGGGGATGACAGAGGATGAGATGGTTGGATGGCATCACTGACTCGATGGACCTGAGTTTGAGTGAACTCCGGGAGTTGGTGATGGACAGGGAGGACTGGCGTGCTGAAGCAAGCAAGTAACCAAGTAGAAGGGAGAGAAATGAAAGAATAAGCAGCAAATTGAAAGGGGAGGAACCTGAAACTATCAACAATATTGTTAATCAGCTATATACAAATAAAAAACATTTTTGGTGTTAAATATAAATACATATTTATATATAAATGTATATATAAATATTTAATTGTGTATATACATATAATTTTTTAAAAAGAGAAAGAAAGGGGAGGAAAATGAAAGCAGTTGACTTAGCAATTCATTAACCTTAGGATAGAAATTAGTCAAATGGCAAAATTAAAAAATAAAACAGAAAACAATAGACAAAAGTCTAAAAGGACGTAACATGGAAATCTTATTTATGCTGGTAATTTTTTCAGTGTTTCCATCACCATTATTAAAGGATTTTTCAATAATTCGTGACAGTGACAGAGTTCTGTGTTCATTTCTTTGATAAACCTCTCTTATCTCCTCCCTCGACTAAGAAAGAATTTCCTCTAGGGATTGACAATTGTAGCTGGACATGATCATTATTATTGTTACCATTAAAAGCAACCACTGACATCTACAAATGGCTATATATACCCTAGTAAGCACACTTCACATGCATAATGTTTAATCATCATAGCAACCCTATAGCCCTATATCAATATACTTATCCTTATTTTATAGAGGAAGAAACTGAGACTTAAAATGGCTAAGGGACTGACCAAACGTGGTTCACTCAGACCTGCACCAACTTGGCTTCCTGCACTTTTTCTTCCATACTATGTTACTGCTCTATAGGCAAAGCAAATTTTTAGAAATAGGTGATAAATGAAGTCAGGGGTCTCAGGAACTTTGAAATGAAAGTTGCTCATGGAATTCTCCAGGCTAGAATACTGGAGTGGGTAGCCTTTCCCTTCTCCAGGGGATCTCCCAAACCCAAGGACCGAACCCAGGTCTCCTGCAATGCAGGTGGATTCTTTACCAGCTGAGCCACAAGGGGAGCCCAAGAATACTGGAGTGGGTAGCCAAACTCTTCTCCAGAGGGTATTCCCAACCTAGGGATAGAACCAGGGTCTCAATGCATTGCAGGCGGATTCTTTACCAACTGAGCTATGAGGGAGGCCCTTTACTAATTTAAAGCATCTTCACTACAAAGATCCCTAACAAACATCTGTAGACAGAGTAGTATTAACACTTTTTATAAGGTTAAGTAAGTAAAATTAGGGCAAATAATTAAAAACGGTCTCTTATTACAATCTTGTTTTAAAAACTTGATTGGAAGTAATCTGGAAGGAATTTCACTTAAGTGTAAACAGGAATAAATAAGAGTCGATGATGTAGCATCACAGTTCAGAGTTAGACCTTGGAATCAGACTGCCAGTATCTCTCTGCCACCTCTCAGTAAAGTGACCTTGGACATGTAACTTAACCTATGCTTCAGTTTCCTCATCTCTACAAGGAGTATGATAGTTTCCATCATAATATCATCATGAGAGTTAAAAGAATTAATAGAAGTGAAGCACTTAAAATAAAATGGTGCTGATTTCATAGTGACATCACAAAAGTGGTAGCTATTGAGATTATTTCTAGGCATTATGCATGATTTTAATTTTCTTCTTCGTGTGTTTTAAATTTCCAAATTTTAATGTGAGTATTATTTCAAAAAAAAAAGCTATAAAAATAAGTACAACGTAGATAGCAACAGACAATCCTACAGCTCACTTAACTGAAAGTTCTGTCCCTATTAACATTCAGAGCTCCTTTATAACACTCTTCATTTCTTTAGCTCCTTAGAAAATTTGTCTTACTGACAGGTAGGTGCCTTGTTTGCTGAAGGGAAAGCTATGTGAATTATAGCTAGCCCAAAGTCTTCCTGATGAAACTGGAGCAGATGTTTGAGAAAGTAGTCAAGGTATCCAGGATCCCTTAAAGAGACACGATCCACCTTGAAATCATCAAGCAAAAGAAACAAACACCAATTTTCAGGTAACCTTGTGCAAGTTAGATGTCAGGTAAATTAATCAAGGTTTTCTGATGCTGAGTCTTTCATTTATACAACCCTTAGCAACTTGCTTTGGGCTATTAGTCTCACCATAAATATTTACTTAAGGAAATGCAAAAGCATTTACCCTCAAAGTGAACAAAACTAGATTCACAAGAAACATGGCACACACTAGACAGCTGGGAACAAATACAGAAAGTAGGACTCTTCCAACCAGATGCTTCTCAAAATATGTGGCAAACGGTATGAAGAGTACTGTAAGAATTTCAAGAACCATTCTTCCAGATAAAGAAAAGCTCGGAAAGAACATAGACAAAGAGCAGATGGTACACACAAGCTGTCTAAGATTTTGAAAGGAGAGATACTACAACTTGATAAAGTAGTGGCAGTTTACATACACTTTAGGCAGCATCCAGCCATATGTATTGTATTTCCATAGGCTGTTTCATATCCAACAGAAGCTCTGTTACTCTCTCAAATAGGGTCATCTTTCTTACTGCGCATGTATGTGTGCTAAGTAGCTTCAGTTATGTCTGGCTCTTTGCAACCCCATGGACTATAGTCCACCAGGCTCCTCTGTCCATGGAATTCTCCAGGCAAGAATACTGGAGTAGGTTGTCATGAGCTTCTCCAGGGGACCTTCCAGACCCAGGGATTGAACTCGTGTTTTTCAACTCTCCTGCACTGGTGCCACCTGGGAGGCCACTTTCTGACTATACTGAGCTGGAAACACTGGATAGAATCTCTTATCATTAAAAATTGTAATTCAAGATATACCTAAGTCATCAATAGCTAGAAATTGGATGATAATCATTCTGTAATTAGCAATATATATTGAAATCTCCATGGGATCTCACTGAGTCGAACACCACTGAGCAACTAAGCACGCACATATTGCAATCTTAAATTCTGTCCAATTCTCTTTGTGGAATTTTTAAACTGTTCTTCCTATAGTTGAAAATATGACAATATTCTTTGTGTTCATATGCTAAAATATGTTTTATGCCTATTTACTACCCTTAGAGCACTCTGCTAATTACCATGAGGATACATAGAAGTTGGTACTAACCTTGCAGTAATGAAATGAAGCTTTACCAAAGCCAAATATCTCAGTGTTCTAGAATCACTTACTTCTACCACCTTTCCTGTAATTAAATATATAAGGAAGTATTAGCATGTAAAGCACAGCTTTTGTACATCTATCAGTTCAAAAATACACTGAAGAATTTATTTACAGGACAGCAATGGAGAAACAGACACGAGAACAGACTTATGGACATGGGGAGAGGGGAGGAGTGAGATACGTATGGAAAAAGTAACCTGAAAACTTACATTACCATATGTAAAATAGATAGCCAACAGGAATTTGCTGTATGGCTCAGGAGACTCAAACAGGGGCTCTGTATCAACCTAGAAGGGTGGGATGGAGAAGGAGAAGACAGGGAGGTTCAAAAGGGAAGGGACATATATATACCTATGGCTGATTCATGTTGAGGTTTGACAGAAAACAACAGAATCCTGTAAAGCAATTATCCTTCAGTAAGAAAAAAAATTAATTAAAAAAAATATATATTTCTTGAAGGACTCCCTAATGGGACAAGAATTTCAGAGTATAATTGGAATTAGCTTGCCATTAAATATGGTTTCAACTGGAATGCCATTTACAAGTTTGAAGAAAAAGTCTAGCTCTTGTGTATTGTTTTGAATTTTCCGCCTGTCAATTACTTCTCGTGTATTTTGAAAATATAACAAATATAACTAGAGTGAAAGAGGAAGATCACTCTGATTATTTCTCTAGTTTTCTAGCCATTCACAACCTGTAGAGAGATTAAAGGAATCTTAATGGAATATACATAGACTACTATGCTCTAAATGAGCATTTTCTACTTGTTCTGCTGTCTTGCTAAAAGTGGGAACATGCCAATGCTAAGCAAACCTAATTATACAGATTCTCCAAATTTATCATGACTTCCATCCATTAGATTCTTGCAGATGGTCTGAGTCTCTTTTCACACCCATAGCAGTTACAAGGCTGCAGCCAACCTATCTATCCAAGAGATATATTAAAATCTTCACCATTTGATTGGGACTTTCCACTCCAGGGATTAATCTGCTTGACAAATTACAGTGTCTCTCCTGCCAAAATGATATTTTCCTAATACAAATGCAACCTGCTGACGGAGTATGTCTCCTCTTCTCCCTTCTCCATCAAAGCCTACTACCTACCAGCAGATAATGTTCCCTTCTGACTGACAGCAAAAATAAATCCCTATGTGAAGGGAGAGGGGAAAATGAAATGTTCACCTTGGAGGGCAGGAGTTTCTCACTTCATATTCAAGAAACAATACCAAGGTCTCCTGTGGGGGTTAGGCTGTATGCTGAAAGCCAACTACTGTGTAGAAAAATGGGTTATCTTTTCAATGTTTCATAAGAAATTTTTCATTGAGCTAATACCACTTTCTTTCTCAGTAGTCTTTGGAACCCAGAGACTAGATGTGAACTGTGCAATGCCATTTTGTTCTTGGAAGTGCCCCCTCACCATTCTGGCTATTATCTGTACTGACAGAAAATTATCTGGCTATTTCTCGTACTGACAGAGGCCACTTCCTGCCTGCCCACCCCACTCCACCCCTCGTACTTGGTTTCTGCACTCTCTTTGCTCTCACTCTACATAAAGCACTCTTTTGATACCAGTAGCCATTTTCCTGCTGAAATATACTTTCTGTCTTTACCTTGAGCTCCTTGCTGCATTTAGCTCTCTCTTGCTCTCTTCCTGTTCTCTGACTGCCCTGTTTCTCTCTTCGCAGATAACTGTTACTCATCATTCCTGCCCTTTTGTGTGTCTCAGGGGTCTGTCTTCTGCTCATCATATTTTTATACTCTTTTTAGTCAGTGAGTTTATAAATGCTGCTGCTTCCACTCTCTCCTGAGAGGGTAATCACCTCTGGGTCACCAGATAATCCTTCTTCAGTTCTTATTTCCCATCAGCCCCTTCTCCATTTCTAAATGGCCTTATGCATTTCCAGTGGACCACATTCTGTCAGACCTCTCCACCATGACCCATCCATCTTGGGTGGCCCCACAAGGCATGGCTTAGTTTCATTGAGTTAGACAAGGCTGTGGTCCATGTGATCAGATTGGCTAGTTGTCTATGATTGTGGTTCCTGTCTGTCTGCCCTCTGATGCCCTCTCTCAGTGCCTACCATCTAACTTGGGTTTCTCTTACCTTGGACATGGGGTATCTCTTCACAGCTGCTCCAGCAAAGCGCAGCCACTGCTCCTTACCTTGGACATGGGGTAGCTCCTCTCCATAGCGCTTCTGGGCCATCACAGCCACTGCGCAGACTGGGAGCTGACTGGCTCAGATCATGAAGTCCTTATTACCAAATTCAGACTGAAATTGAAGAAAGTGGAGAAAACCACTAGACCATTTAGGTAAGACCTAAATCAAATCCCTTATGATTATACAGTGGAAGTGAGAAATAGGTTTAAGGGACTAAATCTGATAGACAGAGTGCCTGAAGAACTATGGATGGAGGTTCGTGACATTGTATAAGAGACAGGAATCAAGACCATTCCCAAGAAAAAGAAATGCAAAAAAGTAAAATGGTGTCTGAGGAGGACTTACAAATAGCTGTTAAAAGAAAGGAAGCAAAAAGGAAAGATATACCCATTTGAATGCTGAGTTCCAAAGAATAGCATGGAGAGATAAGAAAGCCTTCCTCAGTGATCATTGTAAAGAAATAGCGGAAACAGTAGAATGGGAAAGACTAGAGATCTCCAAGAAAATTAGAGATCCCAAGGGAACACTTCATGCAAAGATTGGCTCAATAAAGGACAGAAATGATAGGGACCTAAGAGAAGCAGAAGGTATTAAGAAGAGATGGCAAGAACACAGAGAAAAACTGTACAAAAAAGATCTTCACAAAGCAGATAATCACAGTGGTGTGATCACTCACCTAGAGCCAGACATCCTGGAATGTGAGGTCAAGTGGGCCTTAGGAAGCATCACTACAAACAAAGCTAGTGGAGGTGATGGAATTCCAGTTGAGCTAGTTCAAATCCTGAAAGATGATGCTGTGAAAGTGCTGCACTCAATATGCCAGCAAATTTGGAAAACTCAGCAGTGGCCACAGGACTGGAAAAGGTCAGTTTTCATTCCAATCTCAAAGAAAGGAAATGCCAAAGAATGCTCAAACTACCGCACAATTGCACTTATCTCACATACTAGTAAAATAATCCTCAAAATTCTCCAAGCCAGGCTTCAGCAATATGTGAACCGTGAACTTCCTGACGTTCAAGCTGGTTTTAGAAAAGGCAGAGGAACCAGAGATCAAATTGCCAACATCTGCTGGATCATGGAAAAAGCGAGAGAGTTACAGAGAAACATCTATTTCTGGTTTATTGACTATGCCAAAGCCTTTGACTGTGTGGATCACAATCAACTGTGGAAAATTCTCAGAGAGATGGGAATACCAGACCACCTGACCTGCCTCTTGAGAAATCTGTATGCAGGTCAGGAAGCAACAGTTAGAACTGGACACGGAACAACAGACTGGTTCCAAATAGGAAAAGGAGTACGTCAAGGCTGTATATTGTCACCCTGCTTATTTAACTTCTATGCAGAGTACATCATGAGAAACGCTGGACTGGAAGAGACACAAGCTGGAATCAAGATTGCCTGGAGAAATATCAATAACCTCAGATATGCAGATGACACCACCCTTATGGCAGAAAGTGATGAAGAACTAAAGAGCCTCTGATGAAAGTGAAAGTGGAGAGTGAAAAAGTTGGCTTAAAGCTCAACATGCAGAAAACTAAGAACATGGCATCTGGTCCCATCACTTCATGGAAAATAGATGGGGAAACAGTGTCAGACTTTATTTCTGGGGGCTCCAAAATCAGTTCAGATGGTGATTGCAAACATGAAATTAAAAGACGCATACCCCTTGGAAGGAAAGTTATGACCAATCTGGACAGCACATTAAAAAGCAGAGACATTACTTTGTCAACAAAGGTCCATCTAGTCAAGGCTATGGTTTTTTCAGTGGTCATGTATGGATGTGAGAGTTGGTCTGTGAAGAAAGCTGAGCACCAAAGAATTGATGCTTTTTAACTGTGGTGTTGGGGAAGACTCTTGAGAGTCCCTTTGGACTGCAAGGAGATCCAACCAGTCCATACTAAAGGAGATCAGTCCTGGATGTTCATTGGTAGGACTGATATTGAAGCTGAAACTCCAGTACTTTGGCCACCTCATTCGAACAGCTGATTCATTTGAAAAGACCCTGATGCTGGGAAAGATTGAGGGCAGGAGGAGAAGGGGACAACAGAGGATGAGATGGTTGGATAGCATCACCGACTCAATGAACATGGGTTTGGGTGTACTCTGGGAGTTGGTGATGAACAGGGAAGCCTGGTGTGCTGCAACTCATGGGGTCACAAAGAGTTGGACACAACTTAGCAACTGAACTGAAATGAACTAGGCATTTCCATTTTATAACCTGTTATAACCTCAAATTCAACCTATTATAAACTAACATTTTCATCTTTTTTTCCAAATTAACTCTCCTTCCCCATCACTCCAGTTCTATTCTGGATGTCACCACGACTGAGCTACTGAACTGAACTGAAAGATATAATACATATAAAATGCTTAGCAGTATTTCACAGGAATAAGTCCTCAATTACTACTACCTATCATGTATTATTATTATCATTATTACTTTTATTCTTATTTTCAGTAGTGTGTGTGTAAGTTGCTTCAGTCATGTCCGACTCTTTGTGACCCTATGGACTGTACGTTGCCAGGCACCTCCATCCATGGGATTCTCCAGGCAAGACTACTGGATTGGATTGCCATGCCCTCCTCCAGGGGATCTTCCAGACTCAGGGACAGAACTTGCATATCTTATTATTTTTTGCATTGGCAGCGTGTTTCCTTACCACTAGTGCCACTTAGGAAGCTCATTTTCAGTAGTAGTTACAGCATTAAAAAGATGACTACAACCTTTTTTGTTGTTGGTATCTTGCATTTAGGCATTTGTAATTGTTTTATATTTCTCCTTTATTTCAGGAGAGCGGGTAGTTAGTTTGCCTTTATTTTTGTATCACTGTGTCCTCAGCATCTAGAACAATCCAAAGGAAAAAGCCTAATAAATAGTCTTTCCTGGTTTTGCAGAGTGAGAGGCAAAGAAAGAAAGAGGGGCAGAAACCTGGAGTAAAAAGATAGTATTCGCATATTATTAGTTTTTATAGGTACTTTATTTAAGATATGAATTTCTGAGTCTTTTGAACATTCAGTGAATGATAATTGAGCTGACATTTCCCATTTGAATCTTCAGAAAGGTAGATAGAAGGTACTTTCAATAAATTTGAACTGATACAAAAACTGGTCAGGTCAAAAATCAAAAAATTAAAATGCTAAATTATCTTGCATCTCTGTAAAATTGTTACAATTAGAAATGTTTTCTACTTCCGTATCATTGGAACCATAAAATATAATAGCAAACAAACATAATTCAGTATTTTATTTTCAATTTGTTTTGCCATGTTAACATGAGCTTTTATGGTTTAGATTTGGGAAACTGTCTCTTTAGATTCTTTTAATCCATTTTTTTTATTTTATAATTGTTCCATTAAAATTATTTCTCTTCCTACTTATTTTGAGTATTTTATTTATGAATCTTTTTTCTGTATACTTAATTCCTCTTTTCCAGAAAGTCTGATTTTGGCACGTTAAAGTGTATTCATGTGCTGAAATGCAGTGTTAGTGCGTCTGTGATTGTAGAGAGTATATTGCTTTCAGTTTTTCAGCTCTAATCAGTCTCCAAGTTACACCTCCCCAGAACTGAAGAATCTAGAGGTATGGTGGGAAAGTACTAGTCCCAATTCCAGTTCTGGCCTTTGGTAGCTGTCTGAAGTTGGGCTGATTGCTTACAGTATGTAGACGCCTTTGGATAATGATGAAGAAAGCCAGTTTCAGAGCCGACCATCCTGAGTCTAAGCCTTGCCTCAGTTATCTCACTCTAAGCTGGACATGATAACAAGCCCACACGTACATTACAAACATGAACTGAGTTAATAAATATAAAGTACTTACAACACTGCCTGTCATGTAGTAAGAGCTGGGTGTGAGAAATAAAAGGATTTCAGCGAGACGATGAGGCTAACAGTGGTGGTGGCTAACACTTGAGAACTCACTGCATGCCAGACCATTTTTTACTATATGAACTCATTCAATCATCACAACAACTTACAAAGTAGGTACAGTTATTATCTTTATTATTAAAAGAGAAAAATTAAATCCAGAGAAATGAATTAAATTAATAACTAATAAAATTTATTTTTAAACCAGTGACATATGATGAAAAGGAACCCAGTACATGACTGGGTCTCACTAAACATCATATGGTAACTTACTAATCTCCAGCATCTGCTCAAAAACTGTTTTTATGTTGCAGTCACGTTTGACGTTCTTTTGCAAAGTTCTATGATGGGGGCATTTATTTCTGTCTTCTCTGTTCCTTAGAAATGTGTCAATGGCTCAATAATTCCTTTCAAATGTTAGTCTTTATATGAATGACAGATTTGAAGATAACTTTCCACTTTCTTTTTTGTACCTATATCCTAAATGAGGGCTTCCCAGAGGCACAGTGGTAAAGAATCTACCTGCCAGTGTAGGAGATTCAGGAGACTCAAGTTCAGTCCCTGGGTCGG
This sequence comes from Neotragus moschatus, assembly GCA_006410615.1. Taxonomy (NCBI): domain Eukaryota; kingdom Metazoa; phylum Chordata; class Mammalia; order Artiodactyla; family Bovidae; genus Neotragus; species Neotragus moschatus. The sequence continues at coordinate 662,360 of SJYA01001024.1, forward strand.
CAGGATCCCCTGGAGGAAGAAATAGTAACCCACTCCAGTATTCTTGCCTGGAAAATTCCATAGACAGAGGAGCCTGGCAAGCTACAGTTCATGGGGTTGCAAAGTCCTGTACATGACTGAGTGAACACATGTACACATCCTGAATGAAATCTGTACAGTATAATGGTAAATAACGAGCAGTGCCTAGGTTTGAATCTCGCCATACCATTTTCTAGCTGTGTAACCTTGGACAAGTTTTTTCATTAATTTTCTCAGTCTCAGTGAAGAAATCCATTCAGAAAACAGAGGTGATAAAGAGTTGCCTTCATAAACTTGTAAGTAGTAAGTAGTACAATGTATTCAAAGCCCTTAGTACAGATAGAACACAGGCAATCACTAAACAAACAGCAAAATGGGGGGAAGAGAAATTTCTTCCTATTATTGTCTCTAACACGCGCTTTTCCCAAGGGTCATAGTCCTAAGGCCACTAAATAAATGCCTCATCAGTTGAATCACTTATTTCTGCTATAAGTCTGGAAATATATCCTTATTAACACTGAATGTTTGGCAAGCTGGCTTCTGAATTTGAACACCACATATTAACTTTCTGTATTTTATAGAGAGCTCCATGGTTTATATATCTTTCACCATTCTTAGGATTAGCTTTTTTCCTTAATAACTTTTCTCAGGCAAGCACAGATTCACTCCATCTACGCCTTCTTCACTCGCACCACACTTGAGAGCCACACCTCTCAATATCTCCACCATCACTCTCAGACAAATACACGGTGATCTGAACCAACACTACCAGGCCGTCTCAAGAGACTGATTCACACAGAGAAATTCTTACTATTTCAGAATCTCACCCCTATCGAATGGCTGAACTAACCTTATGACAAATTCAGCTTTGGTGAATAGAATAAAGTTGTTTTGCCCACAAAGACTCCTAGTGTCAGAGATATCAAAGTGGGAAATATGAGCTTTGCCTCTGAGAGCAATGCCATCAGCTTCCCAACAGTGACAAAGCTTTCTTTCCTCAGAAATATTGGCTGTTTCCTCTAGGGTGACCCGGTAGAGCCTCCCCTAGTTCTACCCAGCCTTTAGTTATTAACTCCACCGCAAAAAGGAGAGGCTGGCTTGCATCCACCCAACCTCCTTCACACTCACTGACAGCTGAACAAGCCCCACACTTCTCCCTCCAAATGACTGGTAAAGCCAGCAGAAACTTGGAACAGCAGGCAGACAAAGAAAAACAATTTAATTTCTCTCTGACTGGCTGCTCCTTTCCAAATGTGACAGCTTTTCTAACCAAATGGCTCATATTCTAGTCAGTTAAGACGGAGGTAGAAACAGGGTGAAGAGCGACACCAAATGGTTCGAAAGGGTGTTTATAAGCAAGGGTGTTTCTATCTCATCTCTCAGTCTCCCATCAGAAACAATTGGGGTGGCTCACAAAGATAAATATTAACCAACAAGATGACAAATTAAAAATAGGCAATAGATAAGGACAGGAAACGCTCTGGGGACTGAACAGCTCTTTCTGATAGTGGGTCAAAGAAAAAAGAAAGAAAGAGAAGTTACTTTAGGCCACGAATTTGACTTCAGTCAGTCTTTCTAACAGCGGATAGGGGAAAAGGGAACTTGTTCAATTTCAAAGAAGTATAATTCCTACTGAGTCTGTAATGACAGAAATTTCCAATAAGGGGCTCTTAAACATCTACCGACATGTAAGGACCTTGGAAATCTGTTACAGTCTTTGCTTTTCTCTTCATGTGAATCTTCGTTTTTGTCTCATTATCTTCTCTAAATTTAACTTAGTTGGATTTTTATTTGGGACTTCTAGAACATACTTAATTACAGTCTTTATTCAGTCACTGCCCAATTAAAACTAGGCAAGTAGACAAGTTGATCAGTTGTTCACAATTTTTTTTTTTCTTTTAAGAAAACACACCAATGAAAACCCCAGTGAGCAAGAAGGGGAAAAATGCAGGCTTTGCTGTTTGGCAGGATTAACCATTCATAATGATGTTTGGAACATCTTTAATCTAATCAACACTGTCAAACTATTTTAAGCTACATAAGAAGTTCAAACATTAAATTTGTTTTAATATGGGCTTACTGAAGAAATGGTAGGCAGCAGACCATGTTAGAGAATGCAGAATTAAGTGATATGGACAGGAAACAGCCTAGGAAAAAACAAACAAACAAAAAAAAGGTCACCAAGAAAGAAAGATATGGAAGTTCCAACCAAAGAAGAAATGGGAAAGAGGCATGGGGAGAGAGGTGGGAGGGAGCTAAACCATAGGAAGTAAAAACATGGCAGGCTGTCAGGTTACTAGTGAGTTAAGCAAAAAGGTGGAAACGAAGAACAAGATGAAAGAGACAGATAGGAGATGGTGAAGAAAATAAAACTTTGAGTCAGGAAGACAGGAAGTCTAAGAACGCTTTTAAAATAACAGCTGGAAATTTTAGCATACTCAAAGTTTCAAGTGCCAGAAAGTAAAGAGAATGTGGAAAGAAACAAGTACTTGGCTCAGAACAGACTCTTAAGAAACACTTGGTAGGTTTTGGTTGCTGTTGAGACAGAAGAGAGATAAGGGAGTGAAAACAAGATTAGAATTTGTAGAAGAAAGAGACAGAGTGGGGTAAATTTCTTTCATGCTCCATATTCTTTCCATTATGTGATGTAAAGGGGTGATTTCCCAGAGAATTATGGAATGATTAAAATGTGAGAAAATAAGACCTCTGAGAAAAGGTGAAGTAAAATCCAGTCTATTCCCCATAAAAAGAACAGGTGGATAGTGATTAACAGTTTCTTTTTATGTTCATAAGTCATGCTGCTAGCCATTCCTCAGACATACAAATGAGCCCATGCTAAAGCTATTTACCTCTTGATCATAAGGAAATGAGAATCTGAAAACGCCTCCTCTCCCACTTGGTTCACATCTCTAGCCAATTGGATATAAATTTTTATGACTTTTTTGACACGTGCTTTCCCTACCAGACTATGAGTCCTCCAAGAGGAGGGAGTGTGTATATTTATTTCATGGGAAACATGTATACTCATGGTTAGTACTCAATATATATCTCTTGTGTATTTATGCTCTGACTTTTTCAAGAAAGATTTAACGTGTTGCTTGGTTTTTGTTGGGAGAACTTGCTTCTCCCAGTCTACACTATTTCTGTTACCAGCAATCATTCCTCTGGTTACTCAATCCAAAAATGTGGGAGTCATTCCTGATTCTCCTCTCTCTCCCTCTTCCTGATTCAACACATCATCAAATCCTGTCAGTTCTCGTTTCACTAGAAACCTTGTATCATCACTTCCCATCATTTCACCATTACCACCCACCCTAGACTACAGGGGGCTTCCCTGGTGGCTCAGCTGGTAAAGAATCCGCCTACAAGGCAAGAGATCTAGGTTTGATCCCTGGGTTGGGAAGATCCCCTGGAGGAGGAAACGGCTACCCATTCAGTATTCTGGCCTGGAGAATTCCATGGACATGGGGTCACAAATGGACAGGACTGTGGGACTTTCACTTTTACTTGATTACAGGGGCATCTGCCTGGTTGCTGTGTCCCCATGTCCTCTTCTGCCCCTGCAGTCCCTTCTTCCCAAATCTGCCATAGATACCCTTCAAACCCTGAGTCAGATCACATCATTCCCCAGATTAAAATTGCCTAATGTTTTCCCATTGTACTCAGAGCCTTCCCTACAAGTTGACTTCATTTCTTGCCCCTTCTCTCTTGCTCTCTAGGCTACATCTACAGTGGCTTTCTTGTTGTATCTTGAAGAAGTCAGATTCATTCCTGTTCCTTGACCCTATGTCCTTGCATAGCTAACCCACTCTAACCATTCATTTGCTGCTCAAATGTTTCTTTCTTGGAAGTATTTGCAGTCACCTTTTCTAAAGAGCACACACAACCTCACTCTGTTTCAATTTTCTTCACAGCCCTTGCCACTCTCTGAAATTTTATACTTATTTTCTAAAGTCCAAATACAAACTCCCATAAAAGGATATAGTTTGTCTGTTCACTGCAGCCTACATTGCCAAAATCTTGAACACATAGAAGGAGTTCAATAAACAAACGCTGAAGGAACAGATACATTGTACAGAGAGGCGCTTGGTCCAGGGATAGACGTCTCCCATTAATTATCTAAAACATGCCAGTTGTATGTCTTGATCTCTTATTATATAAAATTGCTATTTTTCTTGTAAAAAATTTTTAAAAACGTGAAACTTGTAAAAACTAACACTTCTCAGAAAATGACGCTATGCTAATGAAGGAGATCAAAAGAGTCCAGAGAAGAAAAGAGTTTTAAGGGGCCATCTAGCCACGTCTCACACCTACTTCCCTTGATCCCCTCTACACTCAGACCGTCTTTAACACTTCAGAGCAAGGCTACCCACCACCTCATGAGGCAGCCTGTCTCACTGTTAGAAGGTAATGCCGTCATGCTTTGGGGACTACGTTTGAAAGCTGTTAAAAGAGTAGACTTTAAAAGTTCTCATGACAAGAAAAAAAACTGTGATGATGACAGAAGTTAACCAGACTAACTGTGGTGAGCACTTTGCAATATTCACGAATATTGCATCATTATGTTATACACCTGAAACTGGTATTTTATCAACTCTACCTCAAAAAACTTGTGATGCAGAACTAAAACACGTCCCTTTACTGAGTCACAAATTCAGAAACCAATAGAAATAAGGTAAATAGAAGTTACAAGAGGCGGGCCAGGAGTGGGGGAAGGCAGTACTGTGGCAAATGGAAGAACACTTGCCTAGTCTAAAAGCAGTCACGACTTACTGTTCCACGACTGACTGTTGCTGTGGGAGGAAGCAGGCCTGATGCTGCCAAGGTGTCTTCAGTTTTCAAGAGAAGCTTGAAAAACAGATTTTTATGTGGAATGTTTCTATTTCAAAAGTCTTACATAATTATACTTGAAGACTGCTGGTTGATCAATCTCTAGTCTAAAGCGTCATGGAAGAAGCCTCCATCTTCTACTAGAAGGTGTAAAATTTAAAGATATTTAGGAAATTTCCTTAAATTTTCTTAATCTGCACCTATTGGGCTAATTTAAACATTTTAAAATTATGCTATAATTATTTACATTGCAAAAATCAAATAAGCAGAGTCCACTGAATTAACTCAAGTATTTGGGTTATAGTTGATTTGAAAACAAACCAAAAAAACTAAAGTAAATAGATATAGGAGTGGTTCCAAGGCAAACAGCACTGTGCTAGTGTCTTATTTTTTGGTATTTCATCTTGTGGCATCTTGTTCAGACCACATTTCAATCCTACCATTTTACGTACCGTCAAGATTGCTAGTTTCAAACTTCACACGGCACATCATGTACTTTGAGGGAATGACCTTCAGTGAACCACATGTTATATGACAAGTTCTAGTGCAGCAAAATTCTGAGTGCTGTTTTAACTCAGGACTGTAGCTCACCTACTTATATTCAGAGAAGTAGCCCTATACTCCATTGTAAGTAACAAAACATTCTACTTCAATTATTTTCTTTTTCTTATTTCAGTCCTACCTCATTTATGTTTTTAAGGCATTCATTTTGTGTACAAACTAATGATGTGGTTTAAGTTGCAGAAGACAATTGGTACAGAAAAACTAACGAGAGCAGAATATTTGGAATTATAAAAGTTTTGAAAATACTTTTCAAAATCAACAATTTATAACTTTTCTAAAGCATTATTTGTCATCTTTGTTAACATTTTTATGACACATTCATGGTGTGCGTGTGCATCTTAAGTCACTTAAGTTGTGTCTGACTCTGCAACCCCAGAGACTGTAGGCTGCCAGGATCCTCTGTCCATGGGATTCTCCTGTCAAGAATACTGGCATGGGTTGCCATACCATTCTCCAGAGGATCTTCCCAACTCAGGGATTGAACCTTCATCTTTTATGTCTCCAGCATAGGCAGGCAGGTTCTTTACTGGTAGTGCCACCTGGGAAGCCCACATTAATGGTACCGAAGTACATTATGCTTATATTACACTGATCTGTTCCTATTTCTTACTTATATTGTATAGAATGCTGAATTTTTCATGATCTTGATTCTAATTTTCCCCATGCATTTCCGAGCCATGGCCCAGTCTTGGCCTTTTTATTGTATTTTATAAAAGAATCTCTCTTCCTTTATTTTATCATCTTCTCAAGTTTCCAAATAGAAATAATTATCCTAGCTATGAATGGAATTATGGTAAATTTGTTATCTTTATCACTGAAAAGATTGTCCTTAAAGAACAAATTCCATCATTATAGCATTAACGTCCATCAATAAATCTCCTTTTCACTGAGCTGTCTTCTTTATAGCATGCTTAAAGTATCCTCCTGATCAGCTTGCAGGACTGATCTCTGTTATACTTGAGCCACCCAAGGCAGAAACCTTCCCTAACTGGCTCAGTGAAACCCAAGCAGCATTCGGGTTTTAAGGCCTCTTGCTGTTATCCCTTCCCAGATGTCGATGAAGTTTCTTTTGGTTTGAATGGGCTCCATGATAAAATCAACATCTTTGTGGATCACAAGTGGCTTTTTGTAATCAAAAATCATTACAAAAGAAAGGTTTTCTTATTTTAAGAAAATAAGCAATTTCTTATTGTTAGACATAATAAATTTGAAGATAAAGGATAAAGTAGCAAATGAGAGACTGGGCTTCCCTAGCAGCTCAAATGGTAAAGCATCTGCCTGCAATGCCAGGAAACCTGCATTTGATCCCTAGGTTGGGAAGATCCCCTGGAGAAGGGAATGGCAACCCATGCCAGTACTCTTGCCTGGAGAATTTCATGGAGAGAGGAGTATGGCAGGTTACAGTCCATGGGACTGCAAAGAGTTGGACATGACTGAATGACTAACATACACACAGCATGTCAGAGCCTTGTATATTATTAGTAGAATAAAAATTCTGAAGCTTGATCACCTGTACTTCTACACTTTTCCTGAACTATTTCCTAAATATGAGCTAAAATCAGAAAATTGTGTGAATAAAATAAATTGCTTTCTATTAATGGCAAGTGAAAATATTCTTATACTAAAATATTATGAATAGGCCTCAAAATATTATTAGATAGCTAATGAAAAGAAAGGAAGAAAGGAAAGATGGAAGAAAGGAAGAAGGGAAGGGGAAGTAGGGGAAGGAAAGGAGAAAAAATAGTTTTATATAGTTAAATAAAAGGTGAATATTAATATAACATGCTTCTACTCTGTGTCACACAAGTTTAAACATAAGAAAACATAGACAATAAAAAATATTTTTTTAATTCCCAGGAATTAATTTTTATGGAACATGCTATGAATAAATATAGAAATTTGGTTAAAATACATACACACCTATATATTTTTTTAGAGGTGACTTTGTGACTGCACTTTTGACATTGTTTCTCAAATAGATAGAGGTAGTAGCATGTATGGTTACTGAAAGATAAAGTCCTACTGTGCCTCTAAGGACATGGTAATCATCATGAGTAATAGCTAATGCTGACATCCTGTATTGTTGGGGGAAGCACACTGTCTGAAACCGCCCACCCTGGCCAGGCACCATAGTAACTATTTGCATGAGTTGTTTTATGACAGGAGGTCCTGATAAGGAACATGGAACTAATAAGCCATCACCAACCCGAAGAGCTCGGGAAAGGTCAAAATAAGGCATCACATGTCCAATCACCTCCCAGAATCCTTCTCTCTGGCGTCCATCTTGGCTGAATAAGGCCTGTACCACCAGGAAGGACTCTGAGTCAGAATGATTGGCTAAAGACAACCCGGAAACTAATCCCATCACCATAAAACCCGAGACTGCAATCCACGTGGCAGAGCTGTTCTCCTGGGTTCCCTGACCCTCCTGCTCTCCACCTGGGTGTCCTTTCCCATAAAATCTCTTGCTTTGTCAGCACACGTGTTTCCTCAGACAGTTCATTTCCTAGTGTTAGACAAGAACCCAGTTGCGGGCCATGGAAGGGGTCCCCCTTCCTGCAACAGTATTAGTCAAAATTCTTGAGAGACTCAGACCAATTAGGATGCATTTACAGAAAGAGAGAGAGAGAGTAGAGAGAGAGAAAGGAGGAGGAGAAAGAGGAGTCAAAGAAGAAGAGGAAGAAGGAGAGGAGGCAGGAATGAGGAGAGAGATTGATTTAGTGTAAGAAATTAACTCCTCCAATTGTGGAGGCTGGCAAGCCCAAAATCTGAGGCAGGCTGGCATGCTGGAGAGCCAGCTGATTTGTGGTCTTGAGTCCAAAGGCCATACGGAGTAGAATTTCTTCCTCCTCATGAGACCTCAGTCTTTCCTCATAAGATCTTCAACTTATTGGTTGAGACCCATTCACCTCATGGAGAATAATATGCTTTATTCAATGTTTGTTGATTTAAATGTTAATCAAAAAAATATCTAGCAATACCTAGACTAGTGCTTGACAAACAACCAAGTACATAGTTGACACAATTTAAAAAAATTACCACACAAACTATTCTTAAAGTGGGATCTCAGTTCAGTTCACTTCAGTTGCTAGTCGTGTCCAATTCTCTGTGACCTCATGGACCACAGCACACCAGGTTTCCCTGTCCATCACCATCAGCAATCCCGAAGCTTGCTCAAACTCATGTCCATTGAGTCGGTGTTGCCATCCAACCATCTCATCCTCTGTCGTCCCCTTCTCCTCCTGCCCCTAATCCCTCCCAGCATCAGAGTCTTTTCCAATGAGTCAACTCTTTGCCTGAGGTGGCCAAAGTATTGGAGTTTCAGCTTCAGCATCATTCCTTCCAAAGAAATCCTAGGGCTGATCACCTCTAGAATGGACTGGTTAGATCTCCTTGCAGTCCAAGGGACTCTCAAGAGTCTTTTCCAACATCACAGTTCAAAAACATCTATTCTTCAGTGCTCAGCTTTCTTTATGGTCCAACTCTCACATCCATACATGACTACTGGAAAAACCATAGCTTTGACTAGACAGACCTTTGTTGGCAAAATAATGTCTCTGCTTTTCAATATGCTGTTTAGATTGGTCAGGGTTTTCTTCCAAGGAACAAGCGTCTCTAAATTCATGGCTGCAGTCACCATCTGCAGTGATTTTGGAGCCCAAAAAAACAAAGTCTGCCTCTCATTCCATTGTTTCCCCATCTATTGGCCATGAAGTGATGGGACCAGATGTCATGATCTTAGTTTTCTGAATGTTCAGTTTTAAGTCAGCTTTTTCACTTTTGTCTTTCATTTTCATCAAGAGGCTCTTCAGCTCTTCTTTGCTTTCTGCCATAAGGGTGGTGTCATCTGCACATCTGAGGTTATTGATACTGCTTCTGGCAATCTTGATTCCAGCTTGTGCTTCATCCAGCCCAGCATTTCACATTATGTACTCTGCATATAAGTTAAATAAGCAAGGTGACAATATACAGCCTTGATGTATTCCTTTCCCAATTTGGAAACAGTCTGTTGCTCCATGTCCAGTTCTAACTGTTGCTTCCTGACCTGCATACAGATTTCTCAAGAGGCAAGTCAGGTGGTCTGGTATGCCCATCTCTTTCAGAATTTTCCACAGTTTATTGTGATCTACACAGTCAAAGGTTTTGGCATAGTCAATAAAGCAGAAATAGATGTTTTTCTGGAACTCTCTTCCTTTTTCGATAATCCAGAGGATGTTGGCAATTTGATCTCTGGTTCCTCTGCCTTTTCTAAAACCAGCTTGAACATCTGGAAGTTCACAGTTCACGTACTGTTGAAGCCTTGCTTGGAGAATTTTGAGCATTACTTTACTAGCATGTGAGATGAGTGCAATTGTGTGGTAGTTTGAGCATTCTTTGGCATTTCCTTTCTTTGGGATTGGAATGAAAACTGACCTTTTCCAGCCCTGTGGGCAGTGCTGAGCTTTCCAAATTTGCTGGCATATTGACTGCAGCACTTTCACTATTGAAATAGCTTAACTGGAATTCCATCACTTCCACTAACTTTGTTCATAGTTATGCTTCCTAAGGCCCACTTGACTTTGAGTTCCAGGGTGTCTGGCTCTAGGAGAGTGATCACATTATTGCGGTTATCTGGGTCAGACCTAGGCTTACATTAATCTCCTCCAACAAAATTGGCTTATCATTTATGGTTAGTTATTATGCTTAGCAGCAACCCCCAAAATTGTTTGCAATATGGTACCTAGACAATTAACTGGAGAATATCCCAGGCTAATATCAATATTTGTAAGATAGCTTACTTCTGCTTGCTTGTACAAGTTGACACCCAATAATATCCAACACATGAATGTCTCCTCAAATTTAAGACTTGAACCAAGAAGCCTTCTGACATCTCCTAATTCTAGTCTCTTGTAGGTCATGTTAACTCTCTTAAGGGTGGGAAAATGTGTTTCTTCCTCTCCTCTAAACCTTGAGAATACTTATAAAAAATCCTCCTTAATAATAAAGTCATTCTAGTTTAATCATAGCTAAATTCAGATATTTCAGTGACGAGTCTCGACTCACTTTCTTTAAATCAACCACCCTTCTGATTTTTGCACTTAATTATTACTATGTATACTTACTTTTATGTTTCAAGATTTAGTTGTTTATTTCTAAGAATTTTCTCTCTGTGTGATTTTTACTTATAAGTTGTGTACTATGACTTCTACCTTTTTAATAAATTCTCATAGTATAACCCCTAGATATTTAAAATTACAATAATTGAGTGAGACTTTGCTAACTAAGGGCTTCCCTGGTGGCTCAGATGGTAAAGAATCTGCCTGCAATGCAGGAGACCTGGGTTTGAACTCTGGGTCAGGAAAATCCCCTGGAGAAGGAAATGTCAATCCACTCAAGTATTCTTGCCTGGAAAATCCCAAAGATAGTGGAGCCTGGCAGGTTACAGTCCATGAAGTCACAAAAGAGTCAGACATGACTGAGTGACTAACACTTGGAAACGAAAGATATAAATTTTTATATCTAAAGTAACATGTAGCAGAATACTATTTATTAAATAATATAGGTAAACTACAGAATAATTCTAGTGCAGTACATTTTTCACTTTCACGCATTGGAGAAGGAAATGGCAACCCACTCCAGTGTTCTTGCCTGGAGAATCCCAGGGACGAGGGAGCCTGGTGGTCTGCCGTCTATGGGGGTCACACAGAGTCAGACATGACTGAAGCGACTTAGCAGCAGCAGCAGCAGCACATGATAGTTAGGACTTCCCTGATAGCTCAGTTCGTAAAGAATCTGCCTGGTGGGCTGCCGTCTATGGGGCCGCACAGAGTCGGACACGACTGAAGCGACTTAGCAGCACTAGCGGCAGCAGCAATCCCGGAGACCCCCGTTTGATTCCTGGGTTGGGAAGATCTGCTGGAGAAGGAATAGGCTATCCACTCTAATATTCTTGGGCTTCCCTTGGGCTCAGTTGGTAAAGAATCTGCCTACAATGTGGAAGACCTGGGCTTGATCCCTGGATTGGGAAGATCCCTTGCAGAAAGGCTACCCACTCCAGTATTCTGGCCTAGAGAATTTCATGGACTGTATAGTCCATGGGGTCACAAAGAGTCAGACGCAACTGAATGACTTTCACTGCCACTTTTTCACATAATAAAGGTAATAATTACTTTTAACATTTTTATTTTATATTGGAGCAGAGTTGATTAACAATGTTGCGCTCGCTTCAGGTCGGCAAACCTACTCTATAACAAAGGAGGAAAGACTACAATAGAGGAAAGACAGTCTCTTCAATAAATTATGCTAGGAAAACTGGACAGCTACACGTAAATAAATGAAATTAGAACATTCTTTCACACAATACAAAAAAAAAAACTCAAAATGGATTGAAGACCTAAATGTAAGACCAGATATTATAAAACTCTTGGAGAAAATCATAGGCAGTACACTCTGACATAAACTGCAGCAAGATCATTTCAAGCCATCTCCTGGAGTAATGGAAATAACAAAAATAAACAAATGGGACCTAATTAAACTCAAAAACTTTTGCACAGCAAAGGAAACCATAACAAAATGAAAAGACAACCCACAGAAAGAGAGAAAGTTTTTGCAGACAATGAGATTGACAAGGAGTAGTTTCCAAAATAATTGCTTTTTATAATAAAATTATATCTGAGACAAGTTACAAAATAAACTTGCTAACAATCCCAGCATACATTCATGCCTATTGTGTCATTGTTAACTGAACCAGCACTAAAATGAAAATGGGTTAACCAACTTAACTCCTTAAATTAAAAAATTGATTTGAATTTTCATAATTGCTTATCATCTTGGAGGTGCTTCAATAACTTCTATAACCACATAAAAATTGAGAAAAATGATCCCTGTAGGATTAATCATCTTATAAATCGTGTTTGATATGTCTCAGTGTAAAGCCATCCAAAGACAACCTTCATTTTAAAGATCATCTGCAGCCCATCTGGGACTCTGACATATGGTACATCCAAGACTTCAGTGGAATGTCTCTGGTTCCCTGTGGTAACTAGGACCACATGCAAAAGTCTCCACTGACAAACTAAAAACTATGAAAAGAAAAAGAACTTCTTGATGCATTTCCATCTATAAACAAAACATTAAAAAAATAAAAAACAAAGACACTGCAAAGCTATTATGGCCTTCAGATTTAAGCAATAAAAAAATTCTAACTACTGAGCACACAATGTAATTTGTTACAGCCTGTGACTAAAGACCACAGCACAATTTCATTGGTGCCAGATGGGGGGAAATCCTTAATTACTGAAGATATGTGTCGTAAGTTTACCAGAACTTCAAACCACTAAATTTAATTAAAGTTGGCAGTGTTATCATAGGAATGATCACTTTGGGAGAGGGAAGAAACTTGTCCTTCACTCATTTTGTGGTTGGTGGTAGACATGAAATAAAACTGAAGGGAGAAATAGCAGAAGATATAGGGCATGAGAGTAGACCAGTGGTGTCCAGAATTTCCAGTGGAGATATATATGCAACAGTATCTTGGCATCCAAAAAGTCTTAATGCTTTATCTCATCAATTTTAATTTCTATTTTTATAGTTTACATGTGATATGTAATAGTGCGAGAGTATGCTAGGTTGATTCAGTCTTGTCTGACTCTTTGCAACCCTATGGACTGTAGCACACCAGGCTCCTCTGTCCATGGGGTTCTCCAGGCAAGAATACTGAAGTGAGTTGCCATGCACTCCTCCAAGGGATCTTCCTGACCCAGGGATGGAACCCTTGTCTCTTATGTCTCTCCTGTATTGGCAGGCAAGCTCCTTACCACTGGTACCACTAGGGAAACCCATATGTAATAGTACGGTGATATAAATATAACGTAAAGAAATATGCATTTATTTGAGATGCATGCTCCCAAATTCCCGTCATGCATACCTTTTAGTAAGAAAACAGATTAAGCTATAAAAATACCAATAATGGCTAGGTTCTAGGCACTATTCCAAAAGCTATACATGTAATATTTCATTTATTTTTTACAGAAACTCTGTAAGAACTATTAACAGCCCAGTTTTATGAATGAGGAAACTGAGTCCTAGTTACTTACTCAAGGTCCCCAAACTGCTGTGGTAGAATATATTTGAAGCCACATAATCTGGTCCTGGTGCTTGTATTAGAGTAATGTCATTACATAAGCAATGGTGATATTAAAGTTGATGCTTTGTTTACTTTTACCTAATTTCCGAATGTATGCAAAGAAACATATTGCATAGAACTTGGCCAGCATGGACTCTTCCAGTCAAAACTCTGCTCTCAGTGTACAGAGTGTGGATGTGTTTTTGGAAGCACTACTGTTGGCAAGGAACAAACATGGATGTGTTTATCATCTAAAAGAATTTCCTCAACATTGAGCAGAATGAATGTTTTCTACCCATCACTGCTCACCCAGGTGGTCAAAATCAGAAGCTATAGATCAGATAAGATGCCTGTAGGAAAAGAGACACACAGAGGAGGAGAGCTGGAATGACTGCTATGGCCAGTGGGCTGCCATACAAAGGAAGAGAGACATTGTTTTCTAGTACTGATTCTACAACTTACTATCCTTGTGTTTTTGAGCAAGTGTTTTAACTTCTTTAGGCTTCAATTTCTTAATTTCTAAACACCATGGACTATATAGTCCATGAAATTCTCCAGGCCAGAATACTGGAGTGGGTAGCTTTCCCTTCTCCAGGGAATTTTCCCAACCCAGGGATTGAATCCAGGTCTCCCACATTGCAGGAGAATTCTTTGCCAGCTGAGCCACAAGGGAAGCTCCTAAAATGAAGGAACCAGAGTAAATGATACCCGAAATAAATCTGAGTCTCTAGCCTTCTATAAAAGCTTAGAGCCAAGGGGAAATTTTAACAGTGACAGCAGGAGCCTGAATAACAGCCTGACTAAGAACCTAGCGAACTAGCACCATTACTCAGGTTAACATAGGGCCAAAGCTAGAGAAGAAAGTTAACGTGTTAATTGGGCTGCCACCAAAAGAGTTTCTGGGAAGAATTAGATTGCAATTCATTGTGGCTGAATTATCTAACTGTACCACAAAAAGTAATATTCTAAGTTGTCAGTTAAAAATAACTTCATGTGATTTACATTGCAAACAGAAATTTTTAGAGGCCTAGAGGGGCTCAGGGCACTTCTGGGTTTTCAGGTTTCTTGTAGCATCAACCCTCCCAGCACTCCAAAATCTTCTTGAAACTTATAATTGGCCCTCACACACTATCTTCAGTTCCACATCCATAGTTCTGAATCCCTGGATTCAACAAATCTCAGGTCATGGAGCACTGTAGCGTTTATTACTGAAAAAAAAAAAAAATCATAGGTGGGCCACGGCAGGCGAAATCTGTGTTGTTCAAGGATCAACTGTATTTACATATGCTTTTAATTCTCAGTGAAGAAGCACCAAAACCAGATTTGAAAGTTGTTATCTGAGTCTTTATGTTAGACAAAATAACATCTTTAGTGTAGAAAAGCACAATGCAAAAGAATTGCTTTTTTATAAGCCAATTACAAGTTTTAAGAGAAAAGGTCAATATCATCTTAGACAATATTANACATATGCTTTTAATTCTCAGTGAAGAAGCACCAAAACCAGATTTGAAAGTTGTTATCTGAGTCTTTATGTTAGACAAAATAACATCTTTAGTGTAGAAAAGCACAATGCAAAAGAATTGCTTTTTTATAAGCCAATTACAAGTTTTAAGAGAAAAGGTCAATATCATCTTAGACAATATTATCCACTCAAAGGACAAACTGATGCGCCTTCATTCATTTCATTTAAGTAATGTGCAACAGTATTTAAAGATGACAGCGAAAGTCTAAAAGGGAGGCCCTCCTGGTGCACCCTTGGCTAGGCCACTGTTAACAGACTACTACATAAAGGTGCTCCCCAAGTACTCCTGTAGAGCGTAGTAGTGTAGTGGTAGTGGTAGTCCCTCATTCATGTCTGACTCTTTGTGACCCCAAGGACTGTGCCAGGCTCCTCTGTCCATGGGATTCTCTAGGCAAGAATATGGGAGTGGGTTGCCATTCTCTTCTCCAGGGGATCTTCCTGATGGGGATCAAACCTGGGTCTCCTGCATTGCAGGCAGCTTCTTTACTGTTTTAACTACAGGGATGATCCTGTAGGTAAAATCAGATTAATCTCAACCTACGACACAAGGCCATCGCTAAGAAATGAGCTCCTGGAGTGGAATAAGTGGTAGACGAGTATTTGGTGGCAATCTACTGTAACGGGCAGGTTTTCACCTGGAATATTTTAAGGGTTTCTACAACTAGTCAACTACATTACCCAAAATGACCTCAATAGTACCCCCTAGAGAACTTCCAAATTTAGGTAGAAGTTCATCTTTGAAGACAGCTAACTATAAAATACACTCTTAAATAGTTGAATACATTGCTTTTATGGCAGGAATAGATTAGAATAGCCACTTAACTTTTGTAGATACTTTTCATCTTTGTTTTTCTACAGCTAATGATAAACTGCTCTCTCTGAGAACAGGTAGTTTACATTTGTTCTGAATTGGAAAAAATAAAGCCAAGTTGCAACTACAGAGAACAACCTGTGTCCTTGTAGGTCTTTTTCTAGAAAACAAGCACTTCATTTATGTAGTAATTTTCCCCAAAGATGTCAGCTTTAGAAAAAAAACAAAGTGGGAACGCAGTCTCATTTCAAACTACTCAGGATTAAAATTTCACCTAGTACAAGATTCTTGTCTAATTTCTCCAAAATACAGCTTTGAAGTAATGTTAATCCTTAAATCTTTCATCTTTCCCACAGGTAGTTATGCAAATTAGCTTCTAAGGCAAAACCTGATTACAGAGAAAATTACCCTTGGATAAAATTTTAAGTAAACTATAAAATCTGAGAAACTATGGTTTTATATACAGTTCTATACGGTCTTTTAAGCATACTGAGGTTTGAGATAATCGTGTTGAAACCAACAAGAAACAAAAGAAAATTCTCAATGCAGACATCTCAAATCATTTTGCCTTTTAGGAAGGATAGATGGAAGATTCTAAAAATCTTTCCTGCTTACCATCAGGGTTTACTCCATTGTATTTAATATTAAGCCTTTCAAGTCCTAATCCACATTAACAGATTTGGTTGCCATGAAAATTCCATAAGATATCCTTTTTATTTTCTTGTCTTGACAAATAACTTTAGGAAGTGCAGTATCTGCTGGCACCTAACCTGTGGCCTGACACACATTTGTTTTTGTTCATCGTTCAGGCATATCCAACTCTTTGCAACCCCATGAACTGCAGCATACCAGGCTTCTCTGCCTTTTACTATCTCCTGGAGTTTGCTCAGACTCATGTCCATTGAGATGGTGATGCCATCCAACCATCTCATCCTCTGCTGTCCCTCTTCTCCTTTTGCCTTCCATCTTTCCTAGCATCAGGGGCTTTGCCAACAAGTCGGCTCTTCGCGTCAGGTGGCCAAAGTATTGGAGCTTCAGCTTCGGCATCAGTCCTTCCAATGAATATTCAAGATTGATTTCCTTTAGGGTTGACTGGTTTGATCTCCTTGCAGTCCAAGGGATTCTCAAGAGTCTTCTCCAGGAGCACAGTTTGAAAGCATCAATTCTTCGGCGCTCAGCCTTCTTTATGGTCCAACTCTCACATTCGTACATGACTATTGGAAAAACCAATAGTCAAAGCCATAGCTTTGACTGTATGGGCCTTTGCCAGCAAAGTGATGTCTCTGCTTTTTAATATGCTGTCTAGGTTTGCCATAGCTTGGCACATAGTATTTTCTTGATAAATATGGTTGTTCATTGAGAATTTGTAGTGGGGAACTTGGCTACCAGGTCCCTGCCTTTACAAACTGGCATTGCTTACCATGGTGCTTCTGAGCACTTATCACTCTGATGTCCAGAGGTATATTAGATTATGAGACTGACAAGAGATTTATGCCCTAAACAAGGAGTTGCACAAGCAAATGTAGGACCTAGGCAGGTGGAGTGACTGAGGTAAGTTGCCTGGGTAGGGACCAGCATGAATGGAAGAAGCCACATCTGTCTGAGAGTGAGTGACAGGCACTGTGCACTGAGCTCCCACAGAATGTTGTCTGTAAAAATGCCAGCCTAGTGCAGCACACTGCCCTCCCCTCTTGCCCCACCTCCACATCAAAGAGCAAAAGGAAATTCTGCTTTTTACCTAAAATGTCCCTATTTTATCTCAACAAACCAATAAAAACAATGCCCCTCGCCTGATCCCTCACTGATCCCTCACAATAATGGTAACCCCTGGGGTTTGATTCCAGGGTCCGAGACAGAGCTCAGAGTTAAGACGTGACTCTGACATGAACATGGGACCTGGCAGGCTGAGAAGATGGTCAGTTACCGACTGAAAACCAAGGATGGACAGCTAGTGGGGCAATAGGAAAACATGTTTCTCCGGTGGGGATTTCAATGGAGTTCATCACTCTGCTCCCTTGTGTGGTATTTCACTAATATCTGGAAAGTTTCAAAGCCAAGATGCATCGACTCAGATGAGAATTCGACTGACAAGAACAGCATCTATACCTACCCTGGAAGATGAAATTATAAGAGCTGCTAATCTTGTGCTTCTGGGCAGTGGCAAACCAGTGGCCAAAAGTGAAGGAACACTCTTTGTCTTCTGACTGAAGAATTTTATGGAAGCACGTTAGGTACATAGAGAGACACCATTAACAGGGTAGGAATTTTTCGTTTCTCCCAAAGCATCCAGCACCACATCCACTTTTAAAACTGGAATGCTTGACAAAGACTTTGTGCTTGGCCACTGACATATTCTCATAGCCACAAAGAAAAGCCTGTTTCAGGTGTGTCTCATTTACGACCTATTCTCTACTAGTATACAGCAGACTGTACTTATGGATAGAGGGGTGACTTAAAAAAGCCTAAAGAAGAACCCACAGGACAGTCTAGAATGCCCCCTCCACTTTCCTCTTATTTTTGTTAGCTTTTACTTTGCTCTTCATTCCAACCAGGCTCCTCTCAGCTTGTGAACTTTGCAGACTAGGAATGCTGTTGGAAAGCCTACCTTGGAACGTTTCCTTGAGTCAGGTGGAGTATGCAGAGTTTGGCCAGCTCTCATCGGAGCAAGAACTGCCCAAGAACTCCAAGGAATGCCTCTCAGCACGCTGTCTGCACTGGCGTGTGCCCAGGAGAAACACTATCCGTCCTGCTAACCTTTGAGGCATAACCTTTTATTCTCCCCAGTGGAGCTTTTTTCACCAAAATTGTTCCTTGTGAGTTGCATGGAAGACTATGTTTTGATTATAAAAATCATTTACAGTGAGTATGAATTTTTCTATCTCCATATCAGTCATTCTTAATCTTTTAAACTTTTAAGTAGAATGCTTTCTTCCACAAAAAAAATAGAATATCATGCAATGGCCTTGGCAATACCCGCTGATATAACTCATAAAGACATGTCATTAAGAAATTTATAAGAAATTGGTCGGGCAACTTGGAACTACAGAGTCTAAACATTATTTAAAATTCTAAATCATTTGTCTCTTTAGCACTGATGAGAAAAATGAAGTTATTCATAAATTATGCTTACATATTTTGAAGTGCAGCTTCTGATGAATATTTAAATAAGCTCAGCTACATGGGCTTGTTATTATTAACTCCATGTAAACAATCCAGAACATCATTGTCTGATGGATTTCTGTGACGATGGAAATCTCAGCTCTGTCCAGCATGATACACACTAGCCTCAGGTGGCTTTGAGTGATCAAGATGTGGCTAATAGGACTGACTAAATGAGTATTTATTTAATTTTAATTACTTTAAATTTAAATTAATCACATGGAGTTAGTGGCTACTGTTTGGATAATGCAGGTCTAGAGACTTGTTATTCAAAGTGTAGCCACCTACAGAAAGCATCATCTTCACCTGGGAACTTTTTACAAATGCAACTTTCAGGTCCTACCTCAAGACTACCGAATTTGAATCTGTCTCTTAATAAGGTCCCCAGGTAATTTGTGTGTGCATTAACATTTAAGAAGCATGAATTCAAAAGAGTCATCCTCAACATTGGTTGTACCCCTAAAATTATCTGAAATGTTTTCATGGTTCTAACGGGGTCAAAATGTGTTCAAAATAAACCCAAAATCTATTGCCTTTTTCTCTGTGTTGGCATTTGCACCGACAGTACAAAAGCAATGGAGGATAAAACTTTAGCTTCCCTGGAGGCTCAGTGGTAAAGAATCTGCCTGCAATGCAGGAGATCCAGGTTTGAAACCGGGGTTTGAAATATCCCCTGTAGGAGGGGCATGGCCACTCACTCCAGTATTCTTGCTTGGAGAATTCCAGGAACAGAGGAGACTGGTGGTCTACAGTCTATGGGGTCACATAGAGTCCGACACAACTGAAGTAACTAAGCAGCAGCAGTTTGAATCAAGTCACCAGAACCAAAATGTAGAAGT
>SJYA01001024.1:682241-720579 GCA_006410615.1 Neotragus moschatus
AAAAAAAAAAAAAAAAATCCACGTGTGTGAAACAAAATATCCACACGTGCATCAGTGGTTCCTTTGAAGACATCACAAGTCTCAGGAGATTAAAATTTTTCCATCATATGCGCCACACAGTGCTAGGCATCAGGAAATGCAAGTGACCTTTGACCACTCTGATCCTTCTGAAGGAAAAAGAAGAGTGTAAGGAGAGAAGCAGCAGCATTCCAATTGTATTTCATTCAGAGCATGAAAGTGGTCATAAGAATGTTCAGTTTGCTCCCAAACTCTTCAAAAGTTGGTTGTAGCATCGATGCTCCAAAAGCAATTAGCAGATTTGCACTGCTGACTAAGGATTTTCTCACTTTGGAGGAACTAGTTGCAGCTTCAAACAGCTATAGCTACGTCTTTTATGCCCACCACTTCCCACTTTACCTTCTTCCATCAACCTCTTCAGCGTCATTTCAAAACAGTGACCCACTAGTACTCCACCCTCCAACAATAACATTCTTTTCAGCTCTTAGCACATGTCCTTCCTTCCCAGTCTTCATTCTGGACTTTCATGTGTGTGTTTCCTCTGTTTGAAACTCTCCTTCTTTTCCCACACCACCCATTCCTCATTCAGGTCAAGAAGACAAAATCACAAAATCACTTTCTCTAGAAAACTCTAAATACTCCTCACATACCCTGCTCTGATCTTTCTCCAGCACAGCATTTACCATACACTCTCTCATAATTTGTAGTTAGTTGCCCATCTACCCAAGTTTAGTTCCCTGAGGGCAGGAACCAAGACTGTACTGTTCTCTTTTGCGGCCCAGCACCAATCTGCAAGGCACATTGTAGTGATTGTAATATTTTTCTCAGTTTCTCTTGATTTTATTGTTCTTTTTTTTTAAAAAAATAAAAGTACCTCTTCTATTTACTGTTGAGGATATACTTTGAGTCAAGCTCTGGGCTAAAAAATTCATATACATTATCTGATTTAACCTTCTGCTAACCTTTAAGCCTACAATACTCTTCCTCCTTGTGGAAACTCAGTATTTTTGGATACCACCTGCTGCTCTGATCTCTCTTTTTCCTCTGAGGTATGCTATGCTCCAACTCCAACAAAACACAGATTTTAACTATGTTTAAGAAATCTTAACTTGAACTCAGCTATTACTTAGCTTAGTTTACTTAGCTTACTGGATCCATGGGATCCAGTTCCTCATGCTAACACAGTAAATCTAAAAACAAATTCATATCAAATTATAACTCTCTGGGAACACACTTTTATGGGGCATGCAAAGAGTAATAATGCCTTAAACCCAAACAAGGGAAGTTTGAACATCCCAGCTGGACTCTAAGGAAGATACTTTTAGAAAGGAAATTCTCAACATTTGTTTTGTAGACAATATCTTTGAGGAACCATCTACTCCGCCTGTTTGTAAGGAAAACCCTGTGTTTGGAGTAATCGTGTGAGTGTTCAGTCTTGTTCCATGACTCAGAGTTACCACAAGTTTTCTAACCATAGTAAAAAAGAGAGCAACTTCTTTTCTTTTTTATGTATGGATTTCCAATGTTGTTTATCTAAAGAAAACAAAGCAAACAGTGAAGAACTGTGTTTGTAACTATTCTGATCAGACATAAACTATACAGGATTTTGTGGTCCACTATAAAGTATTAAATCACCGCACTCCAGGGAGGTCAGGGTGAATGTGAACTGACTCCCCAGGTGCTGGGTACAGTGTTCTTTATCTTGACACTCAGTCCCTCCGGACGTCCTTGATGTCAGACCTTCAAACAGTGACAAGCCATATGGACATATGTAAGAAAATTTTATGTTATCGGCTCCTAACTTGATAAGATAATGACCAAACTGTCCAGGTCAAGATGCTTTCCTTCTCTTCTGAGTAGTCAAGGCTAGCGAGCCAACAAGTAGCTAGGGACCGGGGATGGACAACTGAAAACACATGGCAAAAAATCCTTCTCTTGACAACTTAAAAAGAAGAACTTCAAAATATCAGTCTGGAGGTCTTGGGAGCTAAGGGAGCAGAATCAGAAGGGTAGATTATGAAAATGGCAAAGAAATAGATGGCTTGGCATAAGAGGCCAACTGACTTCAGTGTAGGATGGACAGACTATGCTTTACTCTGCCATCTAGTGGTCTGTGACTCAGACAGACTGACTTCTATTCCACAGAGGACATTCTGGCTCATCACCACATTATTGAATCCTTCTCAAGGGGAACTGTGAGGTAGATCATTTTCTGTTTTACAGATCAGGAAAGGTAGATTAAATGGCTATAAAAAGTAAGAGCTGGTACATATTTTATACCTTATAAGCTAGTCTATACTTAGTGTTTTGACAAATTCAGAGTAGTGATTGACTCTCCCACCCACCCAGCACAGATGAAGAAAAACATAGAGAAATTTTATGACAATAGAAAAATCTATCCCTCCATGTTCTTTTTTGGAGAAGGAAATGGCAACCCACTCCAGTATTCATGCCTGGACAATCCCATGGACAAAGGAGCCTGGTAAGCTATAGTCCATAGAGTCACAACAAGTCAGACACAAGTGAATTGACTTATTGTCGTCATCATTCTTTACCACTGAGCCACCTGGGAAGCATATAAATAAATAAAATAAATGCCATTTATAAAATATCATCATATACTGAGCGACTAACACACACACACACACATGTTCTTTACACACCAAACAATAATGCCAGAACATTTTTAAAGTAATAATAAAATAAACAATAAAATAATAAACAATTTTTTCCTGAAAAATCATGCGAAAGAACAGGAAAAAATGGAAAAATTCTGAATGCATGACTTCAGTAACACTACGATGGCCTGAAGAAAGGAAAACATAAGAATTAAGCAGATGGGAATAACCTTCTCCGTCCATGGGATTTTCTAGGCAAGAGTACTGGAGTGGTGTGCCATTGCCTTCTCCCGGGCATAAGCTTAGACAGCTATTAACTCAATTTTTTCACTTTATAGTTGAAGACAAAAAATTCAAGTACTATTCAAGTACTGATTCTCAAGTACTGATTCCAAGATGAGTTACTGTGATAACCAAAATTCTATCTCCTCCTCTTTCTTCATTTGAGATTTTTGACAACAGAAATCAATTATCTGCATTTAAACGTTTCTGAAAGGAGGGACAGAGGGAGATAAAGGGGAAAGAAAGAAGTGAGGGAGAGCAGAGCTGAAACTAATTTATTTCTATTTGTACTCAGAGTCACATTCTGATGAAAATAAAAGTACCATAATCAGAGTGAACTGGAACACCGGAAAAGATGAAATCTCAGTTTTAAGAGACATAAATCAGGCTCTGATCAAGCCTTCTTCTTATTAACTCTTACATTTTGGAATATGAATAACCATATTTTATTGTTGGTTTTCAGTCACTAAGTTGTGTCTGATTCTTTACAACCCCATGGTTATAGCACTACAGAGGAGCCAGGCTCCTCTGTCTTCCACTGTCTTCCAGAGTTTATTCAAATTCATGTCCATTGAGTCCATGATACTGTCTAACCATCTGCTGCCTGCTTCTCCTTTGGCTTGCAACCTTTCCCAGCATCAGGGTCTTTTCTAATCAGCTCTTTGCATCAGGTGGTCAAAGTATTGGAGCTTCAGCTTCAGCAATAGTCCTTCAAATGAATATTTAGGATTGATTTCCTTTAGGATTGACTGTTTGGGTCTCCTTGCTGACCAAAGGACTCTCAAGCTCCAGCACCACAGTTTGAAAGCATCAGTTCTTCAGTACTCAGCCTTCTTTATGGTCCAATTCTCACATCCATACATGACTACTGGAAAAATCATAGCTTTGACTATATGGATCTTTGTCAGCAATGTCTCTGCTTTTTAATACGCTGTCTAGGTTTGTCATAGCTGTCCCTCCAAGGAGCAAGTATCTTTTTCATTTCATGGCTTTAGTCACCATTGGCAGCGATTTTGGAGCACCCAAATAAAATCTCACTGCTTCTACTTTTCCCCTTCTATTTGCCATGAATTACAGTGCAATGGGAAAAAATCCACTTACCCAACAATAAGAAATTAATTATATCAATTATGGCATATCTATTCAATAAAATCTATACGTTAAATTACGATCGACAAGTACATTTAGAGAAGGAGGAAATTATTTGTACGTCAACACTAATGAAGAAATGAAATAAGAATACATGTGGCATAATTCCAATTTTGTATTTTAAAAGTAGATACGATGAAAATAGTCAAAAAATTAAAAGTCATTACCTCTGAAAAGAGATATTATAAACGTTCCTTCCAGATCTGTGCTTTGATGTTATTTCTTTAAATAATCGGTTGAATTTGATAGTGAAAACACTTGAGCCTGAAAAAGTCTTTGAGAAGAAAATTTTTAAATTATGAAAAACAAAGCTACTTTAAAAAATTTTTTTATATTTTTAATTTTACTCTTTGTTTTTTTCTGTAAAAATTTTTTTTTAAATTTTAAACCTGTTTTAAATGACCTTTTTTGATAGTGCTCTAGTATGGGAGGGTGATTGTCTGGCTTCTCATCTCAGGCCAGAAGGACATAGCAGCTCAAATTCCCCACTTGGCCCCTGTTGATACCCAACAATGATGGTGCTGGTGGTGCTCTTCCTTACTGCTGGGCAGGGGTGGGATTTGGCCTCCACTGACTCTTAGGTGGGGGTGGCCTTGTTAGTGCTGAACAAGTGACTATAAAAGTTCTGAGTCTCTACTAGGCCTCCTCTGACACCCCAGAGAGAGGGTGAAGGGTGCCTTCTTACTGCTGGGTAGAGATGGAGTAGGTTCACCACAGGGGACCCACTGTCGTCACAATAGGTGGACCCATTATCAGCCAATAAGGATGAAAGTCCCTGTTCCTTACTTGGCCTTTTCTGATTCTTGGTCATGCTTCATGATAGCCTCATTAGGCTGAAAGTCTAATTCATTCAACTTTTGCTGGCATACATAGGGGGAAGAACCAGAGGTCTTTTGTGGCACATGGATAGAAGAGAGCTATACTGTCTAAAAACTTTACTCTTGATTGGCAGTCTCTTTCCTGGTTCTTTGACTAGAGAAAGAAGGTGTTGGTTGGAGCTGTGTTTATCTGCAGCCATTGACTGGCATTATTGGATTGCCGGCTTCTGCTCCAAATCTGAGATGAGGCAAAAAGAAAATTTGGGAAATTCACTAACGTGTCCTTTCTTAGGTCTTGATGCCTAAGGTTGTCTGGCTTCTTCTTTCCATCCATCAGAATTTTCTTCGGTTTGTTTTATTTGTAATGTTCAAGAGCTTGTTTTATTTATAACATGTAAGAGTTTTAGTTGTACTTAGTAGGAGAAATAGGGGAAAGTATGTCTCCATCATCCCAAAAGCAAAAACCCTGCTAATAAATCCTGATAAAGTGAAATCTGTTGTTTTGGTTTTTTGGGGGTGTGGGGTGCGGGAGTGGGCTGGGGGGTAGGGGATTGTTTTGTTTTACCTTGAGGTTAAAGTCAAGTAATGTGAGACTCCATTTACAAATGAAGAAACTACATCCCTCAGAGTTTAGAAAGTGAAAGTGAAAGTCACTCAGTCATGTCTAAGTCTTTGCGACCCCATGGACGATACAGACCATGGAATTCTCCAGGCCAGAATACTGGAGTGGGTAGCCTTTCACTTCTCCAGGGGATCTTCCCAACCCAGGTATCGAATCCATGTCTCCTGCGTTGCAGGTGGATTCTTTACCAACTGAGCTATCAAGAAATGATTTTCAAAAGAAACAAAGTCTTTTTAGAATCAGAATGAATATTCCTAAACCATCATGTTTCTAAGAAAAATTATTTAGAGTTTTCTTCAGTTTAGTATCACCTAGATATTGGTAGCACCAATAAAGTGATTTCCTTGGTTATGCTGAATTATGTGACTAGCTGCTGCTGCTGCTAAGTTGCTTCAGTCTTGTCCAACCCTGTGCGACCCCATAGACGGCAGCCCACCAGGCTCTCCTGTCCCTGGGATTCTCCAGGCAAGAACACTGGAATGGGTTGCCATTTCCTTCTCCAGTGCATGAAAGTAAAAAGTGAAAGTGAAGTTGCTCAGTCATGTCCGACTCTTAGCGATCCCATGGACTGCAGCCCACCAGGCTCCTCTGTCCATGGGATTTTCCAGGCAAGAGTACTAGAGTAGGGTGCCATTGCCTTCTCCGTGTGACTAGCTATGGTATTCTAAATACAGGACACTGGTTTGTTGCACATTCTATGTTCCAAAATTAATAACCAGCCTTTCAATATATTTCCTAAGTTATAAAAACTGAAGTATTGTTTTATAGTAAATATAGTCTAAGTAAAATTTCCTTCAAAACAATTTCCCTCGAAAATAAAATTTTGAAGAAATAAGACAACGGAGACATTTACTTTGGGAGCTGCGGTATTTGAGAGCTAGAAAGGATTTCAGTGTTCATGTAGCAAAGAGGAAAAGAAAGGCTTGGGAGGCTGCAACCAAATCCTCTCACTTTAAGACCCAACTTTCATGCTAAGGAGCTCAGTGACTTTGAATGAGCCATGTACTTGTACTAGGTTTGGTTTTTCCAAAGTTAGCTCTCAGATTTCATTATTATTGTTATTATTTTAATGATCTGATTTCCTGTAGGAATATTACAGATACATGTAATAATTTTAGCCCAACTAAATGCACTTATAAAATTGGAAGAATAGAATTATCTTTCTGAGCAAGGAAACAAAAGATTGCATACCAGGATGTATAAACTTGATTCACAGATGCATGCTACTACCACTTTCCAACCCCCAGAGCGCACTGGAATGTCCTCAGTAATCACTCTCACATCAGTGTAGGCTGAGCCAACTTCAGAACCTTATGGTCCATAGCCATTTGAGGTTGAGGAGTCACATCATTACAACTGGTATTTTTCCAAACAAAATTTAAAATTTTCATTGAGAGTTGCTACACACACCACCCAGAGTGTTACCAGATCTTTCTGAAATGCTAAGTGAAAATGAATCCAATAGTACTTAAGTAACATTATAACTTTATATGTTTCCATTTTTTTGCATTACTTCCTATCTATACTTTCACAGAATATTAGAAATAATTTCCTTCCTTTAATCCTAGTAATTTAACCCTTTTCTGTTTGACAGACGTTTTTCTCCCTTTAGTTTTAGTTGATGTGAAATTTGCATGGCTGATGGTACTTTCAAATTAAGCAGCTCATACATGACTATTGCTATTATATGGGGTGCAATTATAAGTGTCAAAGCTGCAGCTGGCTTCCCCCTCTTCCTTTCAACTAAAAGAAAAAAAAATCACTGAGTAATACCAATGGGATAAAGCTTATGCCAAGGTTTCTTGGATGAGAATTAAGTATTACATGCAAATCAAGCATGCATTACAATTTTGTGAAATAAATTCTTAGAAAGCTCTTCTTAGTTAAGCCATTTTACAACCATATATGCAATGATGCTTTTATTAGAATATATAATGGTTTAATCAGTCATTATTCATACCCATTGATTCATGACTTGAATGCCCTTTCAATAGCCCATATGGAAAATTAAGGATGTGATATCAGCTATTTTGAAAAACTATATATTGGCAAATTTTTATTAATATACTCTTTATTAATATTCAGTTTGTAGTAAGTAACCAGGGTCTTCCACTTGTCATTGGATGCTAGAGATCTTCTTAATTATTACATCATCCTTCTGTAAGGCACCCTTGGTAGTGTGGGTTCCTTCTAGTCACTGATAATTCTGTGTTTCACTTCAGGCTGTGTTGCTGTTCTAGCCTAAAACAGTCACTTAACAGTGACTTAACGGAGAGATTATTTCTTCATACTAGTTGATACTAGTTGAAAGCTTCCATTTGTCGTCCCCACCACCCTAATCCCTGGAGGAGATCTTGATTCCTTTTGAACCATAGAGTTCAGTCTATTAAAGCCATGTGTTTTAAATAGAGAAAGCCTTCAGATTGACTTCAGGATATAAGCTCTCTCAGATAAACAGATGGAACCATCTCCTGGCTGCCATTTTGCTTCATTTCTTTTGAAGTATTCACTTTGGCAGACTTAAAAGTTTTTGAGATTTACTTTTCATTGAAGTCATGTATTTGGATTCCATCAGTGGAATTTTTTTCTATTTTATGTGTAAATAGGCTATTCTAATACAAAATGAACTTCAAAGTTTGTAAAGCCAAAAACTAAAATAATAGCTACCCGTATATTGTGACTACTACTATCATGCTAGAAGCTTTAAATATATTATCTCCAACCCTCAGAAGAGCTCTGTAAAGTATTTATTATTTCCTGAGTTTTATATCTGAGGTTAAGGAAAGTAAAGTCTCTTTTGCAAAGACAGCAGAAGAATGAAAACTGAATTCATGACTGTCTAATTCCAAAACTCAGTCTCTATCTAATAAAGAATGTAATGATATGAATTTCACACAACACATACAGAAATTAATTTCATTTTATGTTATACACTTTACATGTACTTTTGACTTTTCAACACTATTCAGTAAATACTTTTAAGCAGCTACTGTAAAGCAGGCCTAAGTGTTTAGGGAATCAAACTGAATGAAACAATTCCTGCCCTCAGGAACTTCATTAAATCTAGTGGAAAAAACAAGGCAAGAACAAGAATAGCTCTAATATCAATCAAAACACTACTTGGAAACAAAGATAAATACTGCTGCAGAGATATAAATAGAGGTTTCTGGATGTTCAAATGCAGAAGCCCTACAGGTCAGCATGAAACTACAATGTTTATAGCACTTACTATGTTCCAGCTCCTGTTTTAAGTATATTATTTTTTAGTCCATGTAATTCTATCATGTTTGCATCATTACAAAGATGATTTTAAAGACTTCATTTTAGAGAGGGGGGATAAGTTCTGAATGACTAAAATAACTTGTCTGAAGACACCTATCCAATAAGAAGCTAAGTTGGGTAAGCCTGTAGTAGAAAGCAATGCGAATAACTGCCCTGTGGTAGAGCCTATGTACTTAACTGCTCCGCCATTCTTCCTAGTTTGGAAAAGTCTCTGAATTGGGATACCTCGCCAAAGTCTGCCTCAAAGAAGGGATGGACTTTCTATATTTTTAGCAGGCCAAGATGAAATTCCCTTGCTGTCATCTCCTTTCTCTGTCGTAATAATGTTGCATGAATTGGGGTGCAGGGCTGATTTCCTGCATCACAGAGGAAAAATCACAGGCATCAGGAGATCAAATGATTCCTTAATAAAACAAAAGCAAGTTGGGAAATTGTGAGCATTTTACTATCTATGTTGACAGATACAAGAGAAATAAATACACTTATATAATCGCATTTTCTTAAACTATATCTGAAAGATATCCACAAAAGGGAAACAATGGTAGCTTCTGAGTCAGAGAATCTTGTAAATATATTCACTATTAACAAAATAGATTTATGTTACAAGTCAAGTCTGAAGAATAAACAAAAAAACAAGCTGAATAATATTTGTGGGTAAGAGTGAAAATAAGGAAATGAGAGTGATTTTCTTATAAAACCCAGGCTAATTAGTCATGGAGCAATTATAAATTTTTTTCAAAAAAGATCTGACTTCTTCCTTTGATTTGATGTTTTTGAACTCTGGTGTTGGAGAAGACTGTTGAGAGTCCCTTGGACTGCAAGGAGATCAAACCAGTCAATCCTAAAGGAAATCAACCCTGAATCATTGGAAGGACTGATGCTGAAGCTGAAGCTCCAATACTTTGGCCACCTGATGCAAAAAGCTGAGTCATTAGAAAAGACCCTGATGCTGGGAAAGCTTGAAGGCAGGAGGAGAAGGGGATGACAGAGGACAAAATGGTTGGACAGCATCACCAACTCAATGGACATGAGTTTAAGCAAACTCTGGGATATAGGTAAGGACAGGGAAACCTGGCATACTGCAATCCATGGAGTCACAAAGAGTTGGACACAGCTGAGTGACTGAACAACAACAACTTCCTTTGATGACCTGATGGACAACATGTATTTTGAAGTATACATTCCATACATTTTAACTGTTTCCTTTCAATGTACAATATTTTCATTACCTTAAAGTCATACTTTATATATATATATATAAACATATAGAAATAAATCTAATAGAAAATATCACTTCACTTTCTCATAATTTTGCAAATCATTGTTACAAATGCATAGAAACATATATTCTTCAAGTAAATAAACTCCTACTACCAGAATTAATCTGGTTTTAAAATTGTCTGTTTTTCACTATGAATAATAAAATTTCTGATAAATAAAAAAGAACTCTTTCAAAAATATATATATTTTCTGCAAAACTTAGCATTCTAGAATACTATTTTCAACTTAGACTTTTGTTTGTATGTGTGTCCAAAAATCTGTGTACTGATTGCCAGAGTTTTCTATTCCTTTTCACCTGTGCTTGTCAGTGTGTTTGACACAGCATCTAATATTTGTACGTATATATGTTATACATCAATACATTCCCAAGCACATGCCCCAACACTTGAAACATTAGGACTTGCTATAGGTAGCAAGAAAAATAAAGTGTGTTATTAGGTTTTTTAATAGCAGAACTTATTATTATTTTTAAAAATACACATGGCATTGGTAAAAGACAAAAGCATGAGAATGGTAAATCACTCTTACTTTCAAGGACTAAACGTTCTTTCAAATAGTTAACTGCAAAATGCATAAAACACACAAAAATGGTATGTAACAAATAGTAAAACATAATGGAAGTTTAACTGTTAAAAGAATAAAAGCTGCTAAATGAATAATAGCAGTAGCCAAGCCGGCTATGATTTCATGCTTTTCCATTGTAAAATGTAGGAATCCATTCACATATAATAATTCCAGAGGGAAATTTCCACACTTTTAAGATATTTGTGGAGTAACAAGTCAGCTTCGCTAGAATCCTCCTCGTTTTAAAGACAAACAAAACCTGCTGATGCTTCACATTCCTGAGAAAAGTAAAGATTAAACCTCCCAAGAACTAGAAATGCTTAGTTACCTGCTTTCTAGAATAATTTTCTCTGTACCCATACAAGAGACAGGCAAATAAGAAAGAACAGAAAAAGAATGGTTATCACGAAAGTTGGGGGGGTGGGGGGAGGTGGTGAGTGGAGCTTCCCTGGTGGCTCAGATGGTAAAGAATCTGCCTGCATTGTGGGAGACCTGGGTTTGATCCTTGGGTGAGGAAGATACCTAGGAGAAGGGAATGGCTACTCTAGTAATCTTGCCTGGAGAATTCCATGGACAGAGGAACCTGGTGGGTACAGTCCATGGGGTCACCAAGAATTGGCCATGATTGTGCAATTAACATACATACACACACACACATATCATGAAATGGCACATATTGTAAGGACCAGTCTTCTTACTCAAATGACTGGTGAACTCCATCCTAGGTTCCTCTAGTTTTTTATACTGTACATACTCCCTCAACAAGACAAAATTAGTATATTTTTCAAAAGGTTGTTCTTTTCTAGTCTAACAAAAATAGAACTCAATTTACATTTGACAGAAATAACTAAACTGGGAAAACTCTTTACTTCCTCCCTGATTCCTTGTGGTAGATTAATTGCATGATTGACCCTAATTCTTTACTTTATTATGTGAGTTTCGAATTCTTCCCACTGAAGCAAAGTTTATTTCCACAACCAATGCAAATTGCTTTGGCCAGAAGAAAGAAGTAGGAGTTGCAATGCCCTGTTCCAACCCTAGGCCTCAAGAGGCCTTGCACACTCCCAATTTCTCTCCTACACCTCTTCCCACATCATAAGAACATATGGATGCTACCTGTTGGTCATAGGAAGAGGACAATGAGAGATACATTGAGCAGAGCCACGTAGCCAGCCAACTGCAGTGAACTCATCCAAGACTGGCAAAACTGTCCACCTAAGCTTAGCATAGACAAGTTGACTTACAAAG
Organism: Neotragus moschatus; assembly: GCA_006410615.1. Taxonomy (NCBI): domain Eukaryota; kingdom Metazoa; phylum Chordata; class Mammalia; order Artiodactyla; family Bovidae; genus Neotragus; species Neotragus moschatus. Next base: position 694,124 of record SJYA01001024.1, read on the forward strand.
TCATGAAAAATAACAACTAACTATTGTTTTAAACCATTGGGTTTTGGCATAGTTTGTTACTCAGCAACACCTGTTCCTCCAGCACTGTTTTCAGTTATTTCTTCTTTCTATTTGAACGTTCATCCTGATCATCTGTAGGCTTATGATTCACAGCAGTACATTAACAATGTAAGAAGTATTCCCTTAGAGTAGGAGTTTCAATTTCATTTTAGGTTTAAAATCTCTCCTACTCTCTAAAGAATGCCTTAAAAAACACATGACACAGAATAATCTGATTTGTCCTTACTCAGCTCTGTCTGTAATAAAAAAATTAATTAAATTAAAATAAGCCTCAATAACATCAGATTGTTTAAAAGGGAATGAACATATAATGCAAGCTAGTTTAATTATTATACATTAATATAGTCTTACTATAAGTAAATGATTATATACTATGACCAAGTGAAATTTATCCAATAAATGTAAGGTTTATTTAATAGCCAGAAATTAGTCTATGTAATAATACATATGAGCAAAGGACAAAAATTGCATGATTATCTCCATAGATGCAGAAAAAACATTTGTCAAAGTCTAACAGTCTTCTTCCTTGGAAGGAAAGTTGTGACCAACCTAGACAGCGTATTAAAAAGCAGAGACATTAATTTGTCAACAAAGGTCCGTCTAGCCAGGCTATGGTTTTTCCAGTAGTTATGTATGGATTTGAGAGTTGGACTATAAAGAAAGCTGAGTGCTGAAGAATTGATGCTTTTGAACTGTGGTGTTGGAGAAGACTCTTGAGAATCCCTTGGACTGCAAGGAGATCCAACCAGTCCATCCTAAAGGAGATCAGTCCTGGGTGTTCATTGGAAGGACAGATATTGAAGCTGAAACTCCAATATTTGGGCCACTTGATGTGAAGAGCTAACTCATTTGAAAAGACCCTGATGCTGGGAAAGATTGAGGGCAGAAGGAGAAGGGGACGACAGAGATGGTTGGATGGCATCACTGATTTGATGGACATGAGTTTGGGTGGACTCTGGGAGTTGGTGATGGACAGGGAGGCCTGGCGTGCTGTGGTTCATGGGGTCACAGAGTCAGACACAACTGAGTGACTGAACTGAACTGAACAGTCTTCCATGATATTAAACGGGCAAAGAGAAAAAAATTCAACCAGAAAAGAAGGAAATTTTTTGAACCTAAATAAAGAAAATCCGTGAAAAATACAGAGCTAATGTCACACAGTGTTGAAAGACTGAATGTTTTACATTACATCAAGGAACAAAACAAGGATGCCTACTCTTGTTATTTCTATCAGGGAAATTAGAAGTCCTAGCCAGGGAAATTAGACAAGAAAAAGAAATAGAAAACATCCAGACTTGAAATGAAGAAATAAAGATATCTCTACTGATGACATGATTGTTTATATGAAAAATCTTAAGGGATCCATAAAAACATAATTGGAATTAACAAGTTTATCAAGGACACAGGGTAAAGTAGCCATACACAAATATTGACTGAATTTCTATATCTAGCAATAAATCACCTTAAAGTGAAACCCAGAAAATAATTCTATTAATAACAGCATTAAAAAATGAAATTTTTTGCAATAAATTTAACAAGTTACGTGCAAAATTTATGCTCTGAAAACTATAAAACTGAAAACTATAAAAAAAACAGATAGAAATTAATAAAAAGATAAATAAGTGAAAAGAGAGTTCATGTTCATGGATTGGAAGACTTAAAAGCTCAATCTTGCAGTCAATTGATTTTCAGCAAGTTGAAAATGTTCTTTTCAACAAATTCTAATAAGAAAGCTGGATATCCACATGCAAAAAAAAAAAATGAAACACTTCCTAATACCACACACAAAATTAACTAAATATATCATAGATATAAGTATAAATGCTAAAGATATAAAACTTTTAGAATAAAATATGAGAGCAAATCTCTGTTAGTCTACATTACTGCAGAGAGTGGCTTGGCTTTCTGGGCTGGTTGCTACAGGTTGTATTAATTAATTAATAATGTATTAATTAATTAATAGATCAGAAATCAATTTTTATATATGGTCTGGCCATTGTCCATTGATATAATCAGTCTCTCAGAATTAAATACTAGGTATGGAATCAATTTGCTCAATTTTTTTTAGTCTCAGTGACTTCATTTGTAAAATTTGATTATTAGTAGCTTTCTCTGCACAGAATAACATTATACAGCCCATACAATTATTTTCTGAACTAAAAAGAAAATACCCATCAGCTATTTGTGAAAACAAATAGCTGATACAATAGGCCTTGTTGCCTGCCTGCTAAGTTACTTCAGCTGTGTCCAACTCTGTACAACCTTGTTGACTGTAGGCCACCAGGATCTTCTGTCCATGGGATTCTCCAGGCAAGAAAACTGGAGTGGGTTGCCATTTCCACCTCCAGGGGATCTTCCTGACCCAGAAATCGAACTCATATCTCTTGTGTATCCTGTATTGGCAGGTGAATTCTTTACCCACTAGTGCCACCTGGGAGGCCCAATAGGTTTTGATAGGGCTTCAATCAGTTCAGTTCATTTCAGGTGCTCAATCGTGTCCGACTCTTTGCAACCCCATGGACTGCAGCATGCCAGGCTTCCCTGTCCACCACCAAAGCCCAGAATCTACTCAAACTCATGTACATCGAGTCAGTAATGCAGTCCAACCATCTCATCCTCCGTCATCCCCTTCTCCTCCCACCTTCAGTCTTTCCCAGCATCAGGCTCTTTTCAAATGAGTCAGTTCTTCACATAAGGTAGCCAAAGGATTGGAGTTTCAGCTTCAGCATCAGTCCTTTCAATGAATATTCAGGACTGATTTCCTTTAGGATGGACTGGTTGAATGGGGCATATTGAAACAAAAGATATACTAAAATAGCACAGTGCCTGACACAAATTAGGTAAACAACTGGTAGATTTTTTTTTCCTTTTTCTTTAGTTTTTCAGTGTAGGACCCCATTTTGGTTGTGTGCATACAAAGTGAAGGGCTTATCTGCGGGCTCAGANGATGGACTGGTTGAATGGGGCATATTGAAACAAAAGATATACTAAAATAGCACAGTGCCTGACACAAATTAGGTAAACAACTGGTAGATTTTTTTTTCCTTTTTCTTTAGTTTTTCAGTGTAGGACCCCATTTTGGTTGTGTGCATACAAAGTGAAGGGCTTATCTGCGGGCTCAGACGGCAAAGAATCCACATGCAGTGCAGATGATCTGGGTTCAGTCCCTGGGTTGGGAAGACCCCCTGGAGAAGAGAACAGCTACCTACTCCAGTATTCTTGCCTGGAGAATTACATGGACAGAGGAGCCTGGTGGGCTATAGTCCATGGGGTTGCGAAGAATCAGACATGACTGAGCGACTTTCACTTTCATACAAAGTGAAAATACACAATTATACATGATAAGAAGTATGACTGTAAAACGGCACTTTTTCTCTTCAAGTGAATACAGATTTACCAAAGAAACCTAGATAATATTCCTACTGCTTCCTAAGAGTGAGCAACAGTCCTTAATGAGTTTTTCCCAACATTCAATCACATACTTTGGGCTTCTATCCCTTTTACAGATCAGTCTATTCAAACTAATGCTGTTAATATTTCATGCAAGTTTTATGTATCCAATTAAATAGTTTGTCACTGAAGAAAGTCTTCATTTTTCTGTTCTGTTTACTAAAGAACACAGAAACAATTGGCTCAGCAGGATGTTTTCTCCATTGCAAATTCCATTTGGTACAACTTAGTCCTCATCTTTCCTTTCAAGAATAATGTTTATAGAGAATGCATTAGCTAACATGGTGTGAATGATTTCTTAGTTTCTCTAGTCTCCAAATTAGCATATTCCCACCCCCACCCATAAGATGGACAACAGTTAAAACATCAACAGACACAAAAATATTGAGGCCTGAAAAAGATGTGTTTAAGCCCACCCTGTAAAAGCACATGGTATACATTCCAAGTCTGGGATGTCCTACAAAGGACCAGCCCATTCTCACTCCCAATAGACTCCTCAATTTTATCACAGAAATCACTTTGCTTTTGTATTCCAGATGTTTTCCTATAATCTGACGAAGAGCTATAAATTCACAGCTTATATACACTTAATTCTATGACATTCAAATAAGCAGGAGTTATACCAACCTGGGTGTTTGGGTAGCTTCCTAATATAAGAGAAAAATCAGTATACTAATTAAAACCCAAAGATTCTAGCAAGTTACATGTGACAAGCATTCCAGTAAAGTCATAGAAGTATAGTAAAGCAAGAATTCTATAAAAGTTTATTATTTTTAATACTTTCTATTAGTAGTCTGAGTTTTTGGGAAAATTGGCCAGCTTTTCCAGAATACACTTGTGGCATATGAAGTCTTTGGTTTCTTCATACATTTTAAAATTTATTTAGTAACCATTTGTAAATGCTAATGAATAGCAGATAGTACATGGAGAATTTAAAAATAAATCTGATGTTTTAAAGTGGGCTGATTACCAGTTCACAAAATATGGAACACTGTAGTCTATATTTTGGTTCATTCACTTCTAATTCATTTTTAATTAAGGAATTTAAACAGATAAATAAATCTATTATGTTTCTCATAGAATGTTGATAAACATTGTTGATTATACATAGATAGATAGTTGTTCAGTCCAGTCCAACTCTTTGTGACCCCATGGACTGTAGCCTACCAGGCTTCTCTGTCCATGGGATTTTCCAGGCAAGAGTACTGGAGTGGGCTGCCATTTCCTTCTCCAGGGGATCTTCCTGACCCAAGGATCGAACTCGGGTCTCCCACATTGCAGGCAGACACTTTACCCTCTGNCCTCAACACCTTCCTTAGATATCCTGTAGGCAGATCACTCAAGCAAGATAACATCAGCCAGTCTTCAGACAAGGGAGAATGATGCAGAACCCAACCTCCTATCTCAGTTCATTGAGATTCTTGCTTCTTTTACCCTTTAAAAACTATCATGGCTGAATAGAATCCTCAGAACTGGTCTTGGGACATGAGTTCCCCTCCTCCCTAGATTGCTGACTTTTCTTATTAAAGCATCTTTCCTTCATCTCTCCTTTCTACTGATATTTGCCTCTCAATTATTGGCTTTTGAGCAGTGAGCATCCAAACCTAAGTTTGGCAATACTGTTAGTTCATACATTAAATTCTCCTGCCACTGCTGATTTCTACTTTTGCTCAATAGATATTTGGTGTCTCAAAGTCAAGAAACCTATACGATTCATCTTTGTAAACCNTGAGCAGTGAGCATCCAAACCTAAGTTTGGCAATACTGTTAGTTCATACATTAAATTCTCCTGCCACTGCTGATTTCTACTTTTGCTCAATAGATATTTGGTGTCTCAAAGTCAAGAAACCTATACGATTCATCTTTGTAAACCTGGTGTTCCAGTAATAAATACTATTGAATAAATGAGTGAAGAAATCAGTAAATGGTTCAGCATGTATGTCAATATTCTAACGGATTTCTTGGCAATTGAATAGGAGGTAAAACCAAGCAGGACCCTGTGGAGATCCTCGCTCCCCATGATTGTAGATATTCTCTGTGCAAGATTGGAAAAAGAGACACTCAGATTGGTTATCTGTTTGTATGGCTCATCTAGAAACCATGTATGAATCTAGAAGGGGGAAATCCTGAGTACTACAAGTTGAGTGGTGTTGTAGATTGGGTAGATGACATACATGTCCTAGGAATTAGATTAACCCAAATCTGAAAATATTACTAGACAGAATAATAGACTGAAGCACAGGAATTGCTCTTTTATGATCAGAAAATAGGCATATGACAACAAAATGATAATGTGAACTAATAAAATGTCCTTTATTCTCCACAATGCTTGAATCAGTCTCTGCACGCAGGAGGTGCTTATCAAATGTTGATTAATACAGTAAGTAATTTCCTGCCTTCTAGGTCTGAACTCCCTGTTGTCTCTTCCTTTTTGTCCAAGTCAAAGCAGGTCTCTACTTTCATGAATGTCAAGGGAATCATCTCACACTAGAAAGGGCATTGCCACTGGTATTAGACTAAGTGTTAATCAGTTATGTCCAACTTTTTGTGACCTCATAAACTGTAGCCCACCAGGCTCCTCTGGGATTTTCCAGGCAAGAATACTGGAGTGGGTTGCCATTTCCTCCTTCAGGGGATCTTCCCGACCCAGGGATCCAACTCAGGTTTCCTATTGCAGGCAGATTCCTTACCGTCTGAGCCATCAGGAAAGCCCTCATGGAAGAAATAACTCAAGTCCTATATACACATGGATGTGCTCAGGTTTGAGGATTTTTTTTTTAAGCCTTATAATCAAAGAGGTTAAAATGTAATACAATTTCTTAGTCTTGGAGAAACAGACCATTCATAATTCTTTCCCCAACTCAGCTGAGACTCATTTGGGAATACTAAAAGATATCTTAGATGTTTTATCACCCTCTGAGTCACAAATCTTTCCAGATTTCAGAATATTACTCTTGAATCAATCTTCAGACTCATGTAAAATGTAAGACCTCATCAACACCAGTATTCTGAGTCCAGGTGAGATTCTATTTCTATTCAAAATCCTAGCACAAGGATCACAAGGAAAATACAGCACAATTTTATAAGAAAACATCATGATGACACCTCTAAGTATATGTACAACTTTAGAGAATGCCTTCTAAGTTTAAGAAATATTCTCAAAATGTATCTTTTTTTCTAAGCCTAAAAGAATTCCTATTGAGTGAATATTTGTAATCTTTTTTTATTTTTTTTCCCTAAAATCTGGAGTGGGAACTAAATAAACATACATCAACTAAGGGAACAGTAATCAAGGCTTAGGTGTAGACATGAGGAGTTAGGGCTAGGGCAGTCACCATCATTAATAACATATGAAGAACTGATGACTTATTATTTGTGCAACAAGGAGAATTAATCAGATTTTGGGAGGATATTTGCATATCAGTCTGGACAGCCTACAAAGTAAAAAACACATTTTCAAACACTCAGGCCTTTAAGGAAAGAAGAGTGATTTATTAGATTGGTAAAACAGAAAAATGTGTTTGCACAAGTGTGGCCCTTCAACTTCAGACTAGTTGACCTACCTGGGGGGTTCATTTTCTTATTTCTACTGCAGGAAGCTACTGAAGCAGGCTCTGCCCTGAGTGGGGAGGCCTAAGGGTTTCCTGCTTCACTGCCTGCAACTGGCTGAAAAAGCCCACCTAATTCTGTCAAAAGACTGAGTCATCCATTTGTGGTCCAGGTTGCACTCTTCAATTCAGTGTTACTGTAGTAAAACTAGTATGTTGATCTCTGTCTGCATCCTGTGTCTACTTCTCCATTGGTTCAGAAGCCACATTGGAAAAAGACAAGATTAACACTCCCCAAACTCCAAGAATCACCAATGTTTAAGGAAAGAAACACGTTTTTTAAAAAAATGTTCCTACTGGTGAGTGGCGTACCATAAGAATGCAGCATCATGGAAACAAGAAGAGTCAAGTTTCAAGAAGGAGGCAGTGGTTAACCATCAAGTTAATGGGGGTGTCCATCTCAGCCAGGATGAAAATGTATACGTGAGGTGTTGGTTCTTATTAAGTTGCCAGTTAATCAGTATTCAGCCACCAGGTCCCAACAAAGAAGGATAACACAAAGGCAGGTTAAAAAGGTTCTGGCCACCAATTCAAGTGTGTGGAGGTGGAGCTTTTCCCACCGGAACATAAAGCAAGCAATGCTCTGATACATCTGGATGTCCTACAATTTAACTCAATTCTGATCTTATCTGCCTGGAGATAGCACCAGACCTTACACGTTAAAGGTTTAGTCCTACAAGACCCTTCCCTCTTCAGATAGCAATCAGAAGCCCAGGTTATCACTGTATCTGACTGACAAGCTATAGATGGGAGGTTCCAATGAACCTCTTCCTTGAATTTCAGAAACCAGTCACATGTCCAGGCTGTTACCTATACTTCTGTCAGAAGTCATGTGCTGCTGTAGCTACTGATTTTCAACACCCTCTGAAAGGAGTCCAGGGCGGAGAGCAGAAATGAGGCACTCTGTGCTCCAGGGAAAACTGGCAGGATATGTCTTCAGATGGTTAAATATTTTCAGGAGCTGATTATATGAACCCAATTTTTGTATCTCCTCATACCTAGAAAATGACCAAAATCCTTCATGATGATGAATGTTCCTCATGACTAGCAAAAACTTTATAAGACTAGTAGAAATCTTCTGGAAAAATATGGGCTTGATTGCATGTATCTCACATGTACTGACTTCCCCCCCCTGCTTCTTTGGAGCAGTTTCTCAAAGCTATCTAGAGTGTGTCTCCTAGGCTCCAGTCCTCATTTTGCCCCAAACAAAACTTAACTGGCAAACCTCATATTGTAGACTTTTTTAAGTACGCATACCATTCAGTGAAGCAGTTCACGTGCAACGCTTCTAGAAATTACAGTTTTGTAGCAATTAGGAGAATAGCCATGTGGAAAGGAGAAGCATCAGAGCATCAGGTAATATGAAGAGAAGCAAATAGGAAGAGATAAGAGAGGAGTTACATTTTGGGCAATGAGCAAGTAAAGCAGGGACGTGAGGCATGGTTGAGTTAGCTAGTGTCAAGCTTCCAAGGGGAGCTAATAAGGTCAAGTCTGACAAAGTCACTATGGAGTCAGCCTCTTGGCTCTTGAGAAAGGGCAAGTAGAAGTTAAGTGCTGGATGGATATATAAGCCCAGGACCAGTAGATTTAAATTCAATCACACAGTAAATCAAGCATGAACTTTTTTTAAAAGAAAATGATATTAATCTTTGCCATGCAGGTGAACCGAACCTAGAAGCTCTTAGGAAAAAAAGTCTCAATTCAGAAATAGAAAAAATGTTTTAAACCTTTGAAGATATGTGAACAAAAATTGCATTTCCTTAACTGCCTGCCCCATACCAAATTTTCTGTAAAATGCTTAAGAAAATATAATGAAGAATATTCACTGCATCAATGAAGTGTAAGAAAAGAAGATATTAATTCAGAAACTGGGATAAATTTCTATTACAAGGCTGGTGTATCAAGGTTGAGAAACACAATAAACAGCCTATGCCTGCTTTACAGAATCAAAAAGTAGAGATTGTCTCTCCTGGAGTCAGGCTGAAGGCAGTGGTGGCCAGTTCACATCATCTACCCAAAACCCTACCATCACTCTCCATCTACTATCTAATCACGACTCCAATGCTGGATCTGTTCCAAACCGGAAAATGAAAAGTCATTGCTCAAGATTGAGAACTCATATACATCTTAGACCGAAAAAAAAAAAAAAAGATAAAGGGAAAAAAATCTTATGGGCACCCAGGTAAAAATGATCAAATTACTTATAACAATAAAATAAAATGCACAAGTTGTCTTAAAAAAAAAAAAAGAAAAGTCATTGCTTGACTGTATCAAAATTATACCAGTGGGACATCCCATGTTATATTTCTCTTCCTTTCCATGTTCCTTCAGTATCTCCTTTGCCCACGTTCAGAGACTGCATTCCTGGCATTATGGGCCAATAGTGGAGGAACAGGAAAGGTGGTGCCAGTCTGCGACTTGTCATCCCCACATAGTGAGCACAATAGCCTAGGGAATAGGCTGGAGAGTATTTAGAGCAATGCATGTTGCAGGCTAAGATACTTAACACACCTCATCTTCTCACAGATTCAAAGAATTATACAGTGGGAGTTAGAAAGTGTGTATATCTCAGCAAATGTCAAATCTTTGATGGGCAAAAGAAATTGGCCTAGAAGTTATGCACAGTAACCTTGGCAGCAGGCCATCTTGAAACAGATACAAATCTTGTGTTTTGACAGACACCAAGTCTGTGTAAACCTTTCCTCATTCATTGACAATTAAGAGAGAGTGTACACAGAGAAAGACAAATACTACATATGATCACTTATATGTGAAATTAAAAAAAAAAGAAAAAAAACAAGAACGAATGGGACTTCCCTGGTGGTCCAGTGGATAAGAATCTGCCTACCTATGCAGGGCACATGGGTTCGATCCTTGATCTGGGAAGATTTCACATGTCGAGGACAACTAAAGCCCATGAGCCACAACTGCTGAGCCCACACACCACAATTACTGAAGCCCCCGCGCTCTAGGACCCGCAAGCCGTGACTAATGAGCTCCTGTGCGGCAACTGCTGAATCCTGCGTGTCCAGAGCCTGTGCTCCACAACAAGAGAAGCCACCATGATGAGAAGTCTGTGCACCTGGACCCAACTAGAGAAAGGCCATGTGCAACAACAAAGACCTACCCTAACCAAATACATATGTAAATTATTTTTTAAAATACTATAGAAAAAAAAGATATGAGTATGAGATTAAGAGGTAAAAAGTACTATGTGTAATATAGATAAACAACAAGAATATGTTGTATAGCATAGGGAAATGTAGCCATTGTTTGATAATAACTTTAAATTGAGAGACAATCTATTTAAAAGAAGAAGAAAAATGAGTGTGCAGAAAACAATCTACCACGGATTGAAAGTAAGGTAAGGGTTCAGACCAAAAAGATTACTTTTGAAAATTGTTATAAAACCCAGAAAAATAGTTTTTAGAAATTAACAGCCTCTTATTTAATTAAGGAGAAGGAAAGCATGCCTTCCAAAATAAGAGAAAATGTTTACACAGAAAAATCAAGATTAGAAGAAGAGATCACTGGCTCAGATACTAAGGATGGAAGCAGAGATGAAAAAGAAGATAGACATCATAAAGAATTTCCACAAGAAAATAAAAATACACTCAATAATTAAAATCTTTACGAGAGAAACCGAAGATTAGAAACTATTTACATTAAAAGTGAAAATAATGTGGATGTAAAGCTTATAAAGTTCTCCTAGGAAAAAGGAGACAAAAGAGAAAGGAGAAAATTTCTTGGAGAGAAGTTGGGAGATATGANGAAAATAAAAATACACTCAATAATTAAAATCTTTACGAGAGAAACCGAAGATTAGAAACTATTTACATTAAAAGTGAAAATAATGTGGATGTAAAGCTTATAAAGTTCTCCTAGGAAAAAGGAGACAAAAGAGAAAGGAGAAAATTTCTTGGAGAGAAGTTGGGAGATATGAGAAAAGGAGAGCAAAGTACCAACATGTGAGATACTTCTGAGTCCTAGGGAAGTCCCCAGATATTAACGAAATGCAATGATTGAAGTTATTATAGGTAAACAATGACAATAAAACTTTGCTAAGAAGAGGCCATATTAGAAACACTTTCCACTAACCAGCCAAAACTGAGGACAGAAAGTGACCAATTATTAGACAAATTCTAGAAATTTATTAAAGTTTACAAAAATTAAAAAGAGGAAAGTTTTTTCTTATATTATTTTCTTGCTGTAGTTCCTTAGTACTAAGCAAGGTTATTTCAAGCATATATCCTAAACACATACACACACACACACACACACAGACAGACAGCCAGACTTTGTAACACTGTTTCCTTTAATAACTGCTTTAGAAGAGCTGTAAAGAAGATATATTCAGTGAGAAATCAATTGTGTGGAACAAATAGAAAAAAAATATCCTTTTACCTTTATAAACACACCAGATAAGTACATTTTTAAATAAATTACTCAAAGATGTACTTCTACAAATCAAGGGGTGAATTGAAGGATTTGAAAATGAGGNTTCCTACTTTTGCATTCCAGTCCCCTATAATGAAAAGGACATCTTTTTTGGGTGTTAGTCCTAAAAGGTATTGTAGGTCTTCATAGAACCATCCAACTTCTGCTGCTTCAGTGTTACTGGTTGGGGCATAGCCTTGGATTACCGTGATATTGAATAGTTTGCCTTGGAAATAAACAGAGCTCATTCTGTCATTTTTGAGATTGCACCCAAGTACTGCATTTCGGACTCTTTTGTTGACTCTGTTGGCTCTTCCATTTCTTCTAANTTGTAGGTCTTCATAGAACCATCCAACTTCTGCTGCTTCAGTGTTACTGGTTGGGGCATAGCCTTGGATTACCGTGATATTGAATAGTTTGCCTTGGAAATAAACAGAGCTCATTCTGTCATTTTTGAGATTGCACCCAAGTACTGCATTTCGGACTCTTTTGTTGACTCTGTTGGCTCTTCCATTTCTTCTAAGGGATTCCTGCCCACAGTAGTAGATATAATGGTCATCTAGTTAAATTCACCCATTCCAGTCCATTTTAGTTCACTGATTCCTGAAATGTAGATGTTCACTCTTGCCATCTCTTGTTTGACCACTTCCAATTTGCCTTGGTTCATGGACCTAATACTCCAGGTTCCTATGCAATATTGCTCTTTACAGCATCGGACCTTGCTTCTATCACCAGTCACATCCACAACTGGGTGTTGTTTTTGCTTTCACTCCGACTCTTCATTCTTTCTGGAGTTATTTCTCCACTAATCTCTAGTAGCAATTGGGCACCTACTGACCTGGGGAGTCATCTTTCAATGTCTTATCTTTTTGCCTTTTCATACTTTTCATGAATATTGAATATTATTCAGCCATTAAAAAAAGAAATCCTGCCAGTTTCAGCAACATGGAAGGACCTTGAGGATATTATGTTTAGTGAAATAAGTCGAAAACAAATACAGTATGATCTCATTTATATGTAGAATTTATAGAGAAAATAAGCAAAAACCAAACCCTCATAGATATAGAGAACACATCGGTGGTTGCCAGAGAAGGGGGAGTGGGAAATTGTGTTGGTGGAGGGTGTGCAAAATCGGTGAAGGTGGTCCAAATGTACAAACTTTGATTTATAAAATAAATAAGTCCTGAGAATGTAATGTATACCATGTTAGCTATGGTCAATGATATTGTACTTTATGTTTACTAGGTGTTAAAAGCGGAGAAGGCAATGGCACCCCACTCCAGTACTCTTGCCTGGAAAATCCCATGGGCAGAGGAGCCTGGTGGGCTGCCGTCCATGGGGTCACACAGAGTCGGACATGACTGAGCGACTTCATTTTCACTTTCACGCATTGGAGAAGGAAATGGCAACCCACTCCAGTGTTCTTGCCTGGAGAATCCCAGGGAAGGGGGAGCCTGGTGGGCTGCTGTCTGTGGGGTCACACAGAGTCAGACACGACTGAAGTGACTTAGCAGCAGTAGCAGCAGCAGGTGTCAAAAGAGTAGATTTTAAAAGTTCTCATAATAAGGGGAAAAAAATTTGCAATTATGTGTGATGATGGATGTTAACTAGAATTATTATAGTGATCATTTCACAATATATACATATATTGACCTTATGTTGTGCACCTGAAACGAATATGCTAATTATATCTCAATAAAAAAAGATTTATAGTATGTATATGAATGTTGTTGTTCAGTTGCTAAGTTGTATCCAATTCTTGGCAACCCCATGTACTGCAGCAAACCAGGCTCCTCTGTCCTCCATCATCTTCCAGAGTTTGCTCAAATTTATGTCCATTGAGTCAATGATGGTATCTAACCATCTCATCCTCTACTGTCCCCTTCTTCTCTGGCTTTCAATCTTTCCCAGCATCAAGGTCTTTTCTAATGAGTTGGCTCTTTGCATCAGGTGTCCAAAATACTGGAGCTTCAGCATCTGTCATTTCCAGTGAATATTCAGGGTTGATTTTCTTTAGAATTGACTGATTTGATCTCCTTGCTGTCCAAGGGACTCTCAAAAGTCTTCTCCAGCACCACAATTTGAAAGCACCAAGGTTTCAGCATTCAGCCTTTTTTATGAGCCTACTCTCACATCTTTACATGACTACTGGATTATGTATGTATATATGCATATGAATGTGGCTTCCCAGGTGGCTCAGTGGTAAAGAATCTGCCTGACAAGCAGGACACATGGGTTTGATCCCTGGATCAGGAAGATCACTTGGAGAAGGAAATGGCAACCCATTCCAGTCTTCTAGCCTGGGAAATATCATGGACAAAGGAGCCTGGCAGGCTCCTTTGCAATCCATTGGGTTGCAAAAGTGTTGGACACAATTTAGCAACTAAAACACAACAACATGTATATGAATAAACATAAGATTGTGAAGCAAAACAAAAACCAGGAAAAAGAAAAATATAAAAATTTGCTCAGTGTTTTAATCTGACTTGCCAATAGATTCCATTATTAATATATCCTACTAAAATTTTAAAAAAGAAAACCATACCAGAAGCCATTGAAACTGACCAGGATGCCAGCTCCTTATTCTGAATATTAGCTAATAAAATAAAATATTGAACACTTATTTTGCCTTATTCTTGGCTTTCCTGTATCCCAGAGTAGCCAAATTGCCCTGATAAGAAAATCTTGAGTATTAAATGTGTAATAAATCATAACATTAGAAAAAATTATCATTTTGTAACTTCAGATATGCAGATGACACCACCCTTATGGCAGAAAGTGAAGAACTGAAGAGCCTCTTGATGAAAGTGAAAGAGGAGAGTTAAAAAGCTTGCTTAAAACTCAACATTCAAAAAACTAAGATCAAGGCATCTGGTCCCATCACTTCAGGGCAAATGATGGGGAAACAATGGATACAGTGACAGACTTTATTTTCTTGGGCTCCAAAATAACTGCAGATGGTGACTGCCGCCATGAAATTAAAAGACGCTTGCTCCTTGAAAGAAAAACTGTGATCAACTGAGCATGTTAAAAAGCAGAGATATTACTTTGCCGACAAAGGTCCATGTAGTCAAAGCTATGGTTTTTCCAGTAGTCATGTACGGATGTGAGATTTGGACCATAAAGAAAGCTGAGCACCAAAGAATTGATGCTTTTGAACTGCAATGTTGGAGAAGACTCTTGAGAGTCCTTTGGACTGCAAGGAGATCAAACCAGTCCATCCTAAAGGAAACCAGTCCTGAGTTTTCATTGGAAGGACTGATGCTGAAGCTGAAGCTCCAACATTTTGGCAAACAATGTGAAGAATTGCCTCATTTGAAAAGACTCTGACGCTGGGGAAAGACTGAAATCAGGAGGAAAAGGGGACAACAAAGGATGAGATGGTTGGATGGCATCACTGACCTGATGGACATGAGTTTGAGCAAATTCCAGGAGTTGGTGATGGACAGGGAAGTCTGGCATGCTGCAGTCCACGGGGTCACAAAGAGTCGGACATGACTGAGTGACTGAACTGAACTGAACTGAATGTAGTATTTGAGTCAGGAAAACATTATCAGTGGATGAAAGCATTAGATGAAAGGGCTCATGAGGAATTTTTGGGTGGGAGCAACAGCCTGTCACCACCAGAACTCTATGATCAATCTTAGCATTGTAAAAGTGGGACAACCAGATGTTGTATGCTTCCTGTTGTGATATAATATGAAGCATTCAGCTCTACCTTTAAAAGATACATTTACCAAAAAAAATTAAACAAGCATCTATTAAAACTTCCAGAGCTAACTTCCAGTTAACTGTAATACATTAACTTAAGTGGCATGAACAAATGTAGTAAAATTACAATAGTTATTGAATCTGGCTACAAAGTGCAGAGGGAGTAAATGATCTATTTTTTCTAATCTTGTGTATATTTGAAAATTTTATCATTGAAATCAACCATCATACAGAATCGAGATGTTATCTTATATTCCTATATATCGTAAACCCCCAAAATATGGCCCCTTAGTAGGTAAAAAGAAGCTACGCAGACTCTAAAACATTATGAGAGGGATGATTTTTTACTATGATATTTATTGCAGTTGATCCCAGCTTCTTACAGTAAGAAATACATCTTTCTCTGAAACTTAAGAGGCTAAAGTAGATGATCAGAGACAATAACCCAGCTACAGTGGAAATAAAATAACAACAACTATTATCAGATAACTGTTACAGGTAACATTTTTTTAGTGCATTTTTTGTGCTAGGCACTGTGTTATCCATTTCACCTCCATTTCAATTATAATCCTCATAACATAGTGAATGGTGGTGCAGCGGTAAAGAATCTACCTGCCAGTACAAGAGACACAGGAGACTTGAGTTCAATCTCTGAGTCAGGAAGATCCCCTGGAGTAGGAAATGGCAACCCACTCTAGTGTTCTTGTCTGGAAAACTCCATGGAGAGAGGAGCCTGGTGGGTTACAGTCCATGGGGTCACCGAGTCAGGCACGACTGAGCACAAGGCTAAGAGAGGTGTTAATTATTCTGATTAAGATCACAAAGCTGGAACACAGAATTCAAATCCAACAGTTACATCACAAAGATCATATTTTAAATTCTACACCAGGATCAGTATGTCCTCATATCCATGACCCCATTCCCCACAACCCAATACTTCCCACAAACCACAGAGTTTATTGCAAGCACGGTTAAGGTATATAATGATGTACTCCTCTCTAGTTTCTTTTAAGTTCCTATTTTATATTGGAGTACAGTTGGTCAACAATGTTGTGTTCATTTCAGGTGTGCTGCATAGTGATTCAGTTGTCCACAAACATGTATCTATTCTTTCCCAAATTTATTCCCAATTAGGTTGTAACAGAATATTGAGCAGAGTTCCTTGTGTGATATACAGCAAGAAAGAAAACTATATAACCCAGGATCTAAATCTCTCTACTCAAGAGTGATTGGAGGCAGAAAAAAAAAAAAGTGCCTTCTACTATTGTGATTAAAAATGAAGGTTTTATTACCTCAGTTTCCCTTGAGCTAGGTCATGAGCTAGGTCATGTTATCTACATTCTAGCAGATAACACACTTGCTCTAGACTCTAAATTGTGGACCAGGCTTCCCTGCTGGCTCGGATGGTAAAGAATCTGCCTGCAGTGCAGGAGACCTAGCTTTGATCCCTGGGTTGGGAAGATTCCCTGAAGAAGGGAATATCTACCCACTCCAGTATTCTTGTCTGGAGAATTTCATGAACAGAGGAGCCTGGCGAGTTACAGTCCATGGGATGACAAAGAGTCAGACATGACTGAGCCACTTAAACTTTCATTTACACTTTGCAGACCAAAGAAACAAGGAACATGGAAAATTCTTCCTGGGGGCGGTGGTTCTGGCAGAAAGATTGAGTGTCATGGGCTGCACATGCCTGGAATGTCCAGTGTCCAAAGCCATTGTTTTCAGTTGTGTAAAGGACAGGTTTCAGTATTCAGCCAGAGCAACAGTGGGTTCTTAAGAACACATATGAAGCCTGAAATTGACCTGCTGTCTGCACAGTCTCCTCACTGTTTTCCCAAGTTTCTTGGTGATTCTGTGACTTTGTTGTTCAGTCACTAAGTTGTGTCTGACTCTGCAATGCAGTGGCTTGCAGCACACTGGACTTCCCTGACTGTCACTGTCTCCCAGAGTTTGCTAAATTCATGTACATTGAGTCATTGCTGCCATCCAACCATCTCATCCTCTGTTGCCTGCTTCTCCTTTTGCCTTCAATCTTTCCCAGCATCAGGGTTGTTTCCAATGTGTTGGCTGTTCCCATCGGGTAGCTAAAGTATTGGCGCTTCAGCTTCAGTTCTTCTAATGAGTATTCAAGGTTGGTTTCCCTTAGGATTAGCTGGTTTTGGTCTCCTTGCTGTCCAAGGGACTCTCAAGAGTTTTCTCTAGCCCCACATTTTCAGTTTGTTTGGTTTTTTTTTTTTTTTTTTTTTTTTTTTTTTGGTGTTCAGCTTTCTTAATGGTCCAGTTCTCATCCATATATGACTACTGGAAAAACCATAGCTTTGGCTATATGGACCTTTGTCAGTGAAGTGATGTCTGTATACACTGTCCAGGTTTGTCTTAGCCTCCCTTCCAAGAAGCAAACATCTAATTTCATGGCTGTGGTCACTATCCACAGTGATTTTGGAGCTCAAGAAAAGAAAATCTGTCACTGCTTTCACTTTTTCCCCTTCAGTTCGGCATGAAGTGATGGGACCCAATGCCATATCTTAGATTTTTGAATGTTGAGTTTTAAGTGACTTTTTTCACTCTTCTCCTTTACCTTCATCAAGAGGCTCTTTAGTTCTTCTTGGCTTTCTGCCATTAGAGTGATATCATCTGTATATTTGAGGTTATTGATATTTGTCTCAGCAATCTTGATCCAGGTTGTGATACATCCAGCCTGGCATTTCACATGATATACTCTGCATGTGAGTTAAATAAACAGGATGACAATATACAGCCTTGTCATACTCCTTTCCCAATTTTGAACCATTCAGTTGTTCTATGTAAGCTTCTAACTGTTGTTTCTTGACCAGCATACAAGTTTCTCAGGAGACAGGCAATATGGTTTGGTATTCCCATCTCTTTAAGAATTTTCGCAGTTTGTTGTGATCCACACTGTCAAGGGCTTTAGCATAGTTGATAAAGCAAAAGTAGATGTTTTTCTGGAATTCCCTTGCTTTCTCTACAATCCAATGAATGTTGTCAATTTGGTCTCTGGCTCCTCTGCCTTTTCTAAACCCAGCTTGCACATCTGGAAGTTCACTTCAAGTACTACTGAAACCTAGCTTGAAGGATTTTGAGTACAATCTTACTAGCATCGGTACTGAGTGCAACTGTCCAGTAGTTTGAACAGTCTTTAGCACTGCCCTTCTTTGAAGTTGGGATGAAAACTGACCTTTTCCAGCCCTATGGCCACTATTGGGTTTTCCAAATTTGCTGATATATTGAGAACAGCACTTTAACATCATCATCTTTTAGTATTTTAAATAGTTTAACTGGAATTGCATCAATTTCACTAGCTTTATTGGTGGTATTGCTTCCTAAGGCCCACTTGACTCCACAGTCCAGGATGTCTGGCTCTAGGTGAGTGATCACACCAGCATGGCTTTCTGGGTCATCAAGACCTTTTTTGTACAGTTCTTCTGTGTATCCTTGCCACCTCTTGTTAATCTCTTCTGCCTATGTTAGGTCTTTTCTGTTTCTGTCTTTTATCATGCCTATCGTTGCAGGAAATGTTCCTTTGATATTTCCAGTTTTCTCAAAGAGATCTCTAGTCTTTCCCATTCTATTGTTTTGATTTACCCAATACCCATTTAATAAGTTCCTTTTCTGCCCAAAGCTAGAGTGAATTTCTTGCTAACTAAAAACATTAGCTAGTGGAGGTGATGGAATTCCAGTTGAGCTATTTCAAATCCTAAAAGAAGATGCTGTGAAAGTGCTGCATTCAATAGGCCAGCAAATTTGGAAAATGCAACAGTGGCCACAGAACTGGAAAAGGTCAATTTTCATTCCAATCCCAAAGAAAGGCAATGCCAAAGAATTCTCAAACTACTGCACAATTACACTCATATCACATGCTATTAAAGTAATTCCCAAAATTCTTCAAGCCAGGCTTCAACAGTACGTGAACCATGAACTTTCATATGTTCAAGCTGGTTTAGAAAAGACAGAGGAATCAGAGATTAAATTGTCAACATTCATTGGATCATCAAAAAGGCAAGAGAGTTCCAGAAAACATCTACTTCTGCTTTATTGACTATGCCAAAGCCTTTGACAGTGTGGGCCACAACAAACTCTGGAAAATTCTGAAAGAAATGGGAATACTAGACCACCTGACCTGCCTCTCGAGAAACATGTATGCAGGTCAAGAAGCAACAGTTAGAACTGGACATGGAACAACAGACTGGTTCTAAATAGGAAAAGGACTACATCAAGACTGTTTATTGTCACCCTGCTTATTTAATTTATATGCAGAGTACATCATGAGAAATGCTGGACTAGATTAAGCACAAGCTGGAATCAAGACTGCCAGGAGAAATATCAATGACCTCAGATATACAGATGACACCACCCTTATGGCAGAAAGTGAAGAAGAACTAAAGAGCCTCTTGACGAAAGTGAAAGAGGAGAGTGAAAAAGTTGGCTTAAAGCTCAACATTCAGAAAATGAAGATCATGGCATCNAAATGCTGGACTAGATTAAGCACAAGCTGGAATCAAGACTGCCAGGAGAAATATCAATGACCTCAGATATACAGATGACACCACCCTTATGGCAGAAAGTGAAGAAGAACTAAAGAGCCTCTTGACGAAAGTGAAAGAGGGGAGTGAAAAAGTTGGCTTAAAGCTCAACATTCAGAAAATGAAGATCATGGCATCTGCTCCCACCACTTCATGGCAAATAGATAGGGAAACACTGGAAACAGTGACAGATCTTATTTTGGAGGGCTCCAAAATCAGTTCAGACAGTGACTATAGCCATGAAATTGAAAGATGCTTACTCCTTGGAAGTAAAGTTATGGCCAACTTAGACGGCATATTAAAAAGCAGAGACATTACTTTATCAACAAAGGTCCGTCTAGTCAAGGCCATGGTTTTCCCAGTGGTCATGTATGGATATGAGAGTTGGACTATAAAGAAAGCTGAGCACCGAAGAATTGATACTTTTGAACTGTGGTGTTGGAGAAGACTCTTGAGAGTCCCTTGGACTGCAAGGACATCCAACCAGTCCATCCTAAAGCAAATCAGTCCTGAATATTCACTGTCAGAAGGACTGATATTGAAGCTATAACTCCAATACTTTGGCCACCTGATACCAAGAGCTGACTCATTTGAAAAGACTCTGATGCTGGAAAAGATTGAAAGAAGGAGGAAAAAGGGATGACAGGATGAGATGGTTGGATGGTATCACTGACTCAATGGACATTAGTCTGAGTAAACTCCAGGAGTTGGTGATGGACAGGAAGGCTTGACATGCTGCAATCCATGGGGTCGCAAAGAGTTGGACACAACTGAGTGACTGAACTGAACTGAACTGAAAAACATTAGCTAATTTACCAAAAGAAATTTAATTAAGATTTTAATATGAAGTATATACCAAAAGAAGTGCCAAATGGATGACTGGATTAAGTCATAAGAAACAATATACCCAAAGTGAAGAAAATGTAGGTTAATATCTGTCTTTAATTAGAAAAATTCTTTGGCATTTTAAGTAAAAAAGTTTTGCATGAATAAAAGATCTTTATAATTTAAATAATAAGTATATAAACAATAAGCTAAAGGAAATACTTGCAAAATTTATAGCACAATTGTACTATTTTACATATATAAAATGTTTTACAGGTTAATAATAAAAACTTCAATCAAAAAATGATAAAGGATATGAATAGAAAACTCACAAAAGAAAAAATATGAGCCAATATATGTATGAGAAACTCAATAATGAAAAAAAGCCCACAAGTAATCCAGAATTCCCATTCATTTGTGCAATAAATACCATGTGCCTTTTGTGTGCTTTTTTAGGTGACAGTAACACATTAGTGACCAAAGATAAGTCATTGATATTGTTCTGCTATCATCTCAAACTTTCTCTATGGTTGGCATTAATCCTCGCAACAGCCAGGTGTATTTTTCACTCTCACTATTTTTCTCTTGCCTGAAATCTGGTAAGAAAATTGCATGATCAAGAGAGTACTCAAAATGCAGAGAATTAGAAATGAGCAATTATGCATAATAATCTACAAAGCAGATAAGCATATGGGAATAGTTATGTGAAATGTAGCAACGTAACGAGTAAGTGAACAATAGTCAGGAAGTGAAAAAATTAGTTACTCTCAAATATAAGTCAAAAAATAAGTTATTTTCTAGGGGGAAAAAATGAGACAGACATGCTATTTTAATTTATGTCTTGCTTACTCAGACTTCAAAATTATTCAGAGGAAATTGCGGTATGTAACAAATGCTCAAATATTCCCCACAGTCCTACAAACTTTGCACTTGACCCCATTTATCTACTCTGCAATGGTGATTTATGCTGGAAATAAAAGTATGCCTTGATTGTTGGTTTTCATTTCTAAAACTGCAAATTTATGTTTAGCTTGGTGTGGTCAGTCAACCACTTAGGAAGGGCCAATTTAACCCTCATGGTTGTGATACATTATTGAAGGAAATACTCAGAAAGCTATAGGTTGTTGGTGATACATTTCATTGTATGACTTTACTCAGCTATTCTTGAGGTTCATGGGCCATGGGAAAGCTGTTCACTCCAGGCTATCAATTACATGCTTTTAATTTATCCACTCGTTTGTGGTTTTTCTGAGTTTCGTCTTTTAAAAGTAATAGTTAGATGATGAGAGTAATTAAAATATGTTGAATTACGGAGTGCTAAATTTTAGTTTAGCAATCATGGAGTACAAAACTCTACCAATTGTAACCATTGTCTCTTTCTCCCTCGATCCTGACTTATATCAGTTCAACCTGGATTTGCGGTTATCATCACCACCTTCAGTAAGAAGCCTAAGCAAACTTGGTACACAGCAACAAAGGTTGCATGGTGTATTGCCTTTGGTCTCATCAAAGAGAAAAATGTCAACATATTTTTGAATTTGATAAAGTCCATTAATCTAAAACCAGCCAAATTTCCACCTGAAATGAATACTACTTTTATGAACATTTTAAGACTAAAAATATATAAATGACACATTCAGAAACTAGTCATTTAGGATATGATATTAGTTTTCTATTACTGGGTAAAAGGTTATACAGATTCGGTGGTTTAAAATATCCCAGTATTATCTCATAATTCCATAGGTCAGAAGTCCAGACAGACTCAAATAGGATCTCTGCTGCTGCTGCTAAGTTGCTTCAGTCATGTGCGACCCTGTGCAACCCCAGAGATGGCAGCCCACCAGGCTCCACCATCCCTGGGATTCTCCAGACAAGAACACTGGAGTGGGTTGCCATTTCCTTCTCCAATGCATGAAAGTGAAAAGTGAAAGGAGTCGCTTAGTCGTGTCTGACTCTTTGCGACCCCATGGACTGCAGCCCACCAGGCTCCTCCGTCCATGGGATTTTCCAAGCAAGAGTACTGGAGCGGGGTGCCATTGCCTTCTCCAAGGATCTCTGCTTATGGTATCCCCCAATCAAAATCATGATGTCAGTTTAGCTAGGGAAAAAGTCTTTTCCCAAGTTTAGTAGGTTGCAGTAATAAAGATCCACAGACTAAATGTCTTTAAACAACAGAAATTAATTTTCTCACAGTTCTGGGAGCCAGTAGTCCAAGATTTGCTGTCAGGAGGGGTGGTTTCTTTGGGGGCTTCTCTGTCTCCCTTCCAGTTGCCCATCTTTTCTCTGTCTTCATTTGGTCTTCCTTCCGTGCATGTCTGTGTACTAATTTCCTCTTGTTACGAGAACACTGTATCAGATTAGGACCCTCCTTAAGGACCTCATTCCAATTAAGTCACATCTTTAAAGGCCCTATCTCGAAATATGTCACATTCTGAGACAGAGAGGATTAGGATTTCAGCATATAATTTTATGGGACACTAATTAGCCTACTGTGGTGTTGGNGACTGCAAGGAGATCCAACCAGTCCATCCTAAAGGAGATCAATCTTGGATGTTCATGGGAAGTACTGATGCTAAAGCTGAAACTCCAATACTTTGTCCACCTCTTGCAAAGAGTTGACTCAGTGGAGAAGACCCTGATGCTGGGAGGGATTGGGGGCAGGAGGAGAAGGGGACGACAGAGGATGGCTGGCTGGATGGCATCACTGACTCTATGTACATGAGTTTGGGTGAACTCCGGGAGCTGGTGATGGAAGTGGAGGCCTGGCATGCTGCGATTCATGGGGTTGCAAAGAGTCGGACACGACTGAACGACTGAACTGAACTGAACTACCACCTGCAGGTATCATGGTAAATACATTACATACTGCATCAGTGTCGGGTGTTCAGTCATGGTGTGTCTGAATTTGAGGCAACATGGACTGTAGCCTACCAAGCTCCTCTGTCCATGGAATTCTCCAGGCAAGAATACCTCGTGGATTGCCATCTCCCACTCCAGGGGATCTTCCCAGTCCAGGGATTCAATCTCGGTCTCTTGCGTCTCCTGCATCAGCAGGCAGATTCTTTACCACTAGTGCCACCTGGGAAACATCTCAGTTAGTCTTCCCCAAAACCCTATGATTCAGTTACAAAATAAATGTCACAGGTATTAGGCATACTATGTGGAAATATAGTCAATAATAATGTCATATCATTTTAGGTGACAGATGACAACTAGAAGTAACATGATGATCATTTTGAAATAGACAGAAATATCAAATCACTACATTGTATACCAGAAACTCACAGTGTTACAGGTCAGTTATACTATAAAAACAAACAAAAAATCTTAGAAAGAGAAGACAGGTTTTGTGGTTACCTGAGATGCAGTTAAGTGAGGGGACGGTATGCAAGTAGTCAAAGGGTGAAAGTGAAAGTGAAGTCACTCAGTCGTGTCTGACTCTTTGCAACCCCTTGGACTGTAGCCTACCAGGCTCCTCTGTCCATGGGATTTTCCAGGCAAGAGTACTGGAGCGGGTTGCCATTTCCTTCTCCAGAGGATCTTCCAGACCCAGGGATTGAACCCAGATCTCCCGCATTGTAAGCAAGACACTTTACCGTCTGAACCACCAGGGAAGTCAAAGGGCACAAACTTTCAATTAGAAGATAAGCAAATACTGGGGATGTAATGAACAACATGATTAATATAATTAACACTTGTATGTTATATACAAACAACAAAATGGTTAAGAGTAAATCCTGAGTTCTTATTACAAGGAAATTTTTTTTTCCTATTTCTTTATTGTTATATGTATATGAGGTGATTGATGTTTACTAAAAACTCCTTTTGGGAATCATTTCATGATGTGTGTAAGTCAGATTCTTACAATGCATACCTTAAACTTACACAGTGCTGTATGTACACTACAGCCCAATAAAGCTGAAAGAAGAAAAAGAAGCCCTGAAATGGCTATTGTCAACACCCTCGTTTTATAGATGAAGACACTGAAGCACAGTGAGATTAAGGAATTTGCCACTGGTTACACAGCAGATTACCTGAGAAGGTTTTTTTAGTCTGGTACAGTACCTGCCTTTGCCACTAAAATACACTATTTCTGTTAGACAAAAGAAGATCAAAACTTAATGCTGAAGGTAAAGTAAATAGAAATGACAATGCCCCAATATGAGTAAAATAAATGCTATAAGGAAAGGTAGTTAAAGTGTTAAAAGGGTAGGCGCAGGAGAGGTCTGTCCAGGTCAGCTGGTCCATCAAAAGTTCATCTAAGCCCTAATAAGTTCCAGCACCATGCCAGGTTCTAGGCACATGAAGATAAATAAAGCTCACATGGTATCTGCCTAGAAGGGCACACAAGCTAATAGAAAAAAGGGATCTGTGTATATACTGCTTACAAAAGGATACATTATACAAATCATATATGTGCGTGCTAAGTCACTTCAGTCGCATCTGACTTTGCAACTCATGGACTGTTAGCCTGCCAAGCTCCTATGTCCTTGGGACTTCCCAGGCAAGAATACTGGAGTAGGCTGCTGTGCCCTCCTCCAGGGAATCTTTCCAACCCAGGGTCAAACCCATGTCTTGTATGTCTGCTGCATTGGGCAGGTGAATTCTTTAACACTAGCACCAGCTGGGAAGAAATTTTATATTTATATACAAATTATATGTAAATATAAAATGTGTAAAGTGTAAAGGTAGACACCATCATTTTATTTTTTAAAGAAATTTTTTTAAGAAATATTTTTTTAAGTCTTTATTGAATTTGTTACAATATTGCTTCTGTGCGGGGGTCCAACCCCGGTGGATCCACAGATAGGCGAGGAAAAACTTATTTATTCAGAAATATAAGATTAGATTAGGAAATATAGTAGGAAAATTAAGTGGAGAAAAGAGGCTGAGTAACTTGGTTTATGTGGAAAGCCAATAAAACCTCGAGACAAGAGATTTGCACCATCTACGTTGGGCCACCGGCGTCCACTTGAATATTGGGGGGTTCCCCGCCTTGGGCACCCCCTCGCGTGGATCTTAAAAGCCAGGACAAGTAAGTAGACATGGCGAGCCTCCACGCCCCAGATGGGAATTCAGCCAGAAATTAGAGTAAAGGGAGAGAGAGAAAGAGACACGGGGGAAACCAGTCCTCCCAATGACTGGCTCCCGCCCCTATTGTCCTTCAAGGCCTTTTATACCTTTTTGATTGTACATAGAGATCAAGGGGTAATACAAAATTATGCAGTGTTAGCAGCCTAGACTCTTATCAAAAACCAGGCTTTTCTCTCTGCATACCTAGTTTTATACAACAGTCTTAGGTGATTTACATCATCTTCAGGCCAAAAAGGCCAATTAACATTTTATGGCTCTTTTCTGATAAGGGTTTGTTAACCAGAAGACTTATTTGTGTTGTTAACATCAAAACTACTACATATCTTTTCCCAAATCCCATTTACATTGATTAACATCCTCCCAGGCGCCCAAAAGAAGAATAAGGAGGTCTGGCAGCAATCATTGAATCAACAGTGAAATCCTGTCACCAATATGTTTTTAAGCTCTTAAAAAGTAGCTTTAAGATACTTCAAGCTTTGTGCCCCTCGCAGTTGGGGGCTGTAAGCAATTCACAAGCTGCAAAAGGTCCGGGGAACCCGTTAAGCAAATGAGAGCATTTAAGTTAGAGCGTTATCAGAGGGGGTTGAGCTGAAACACTCCTTTCCAATGCAGAAGACTAAAGCCCTGAATTAACTTTTTCCAGAGAATGTCAGAAGAATTAGAAAAAATACAATGTCAGGCAGATTCTTATTTTCTAGGTACACGCTCAGGAAATGCCAGGGAGAAACTC
>SJYA01001024.1:720724-842581 GCA_006410615.1 Neotragus moschatus
TGGGGGGGGGGGGGTTCATGCTCAGGAAATACCAGGAGAAATCTCTGAAATCCGAATCACCTTGCCCATCGGATTTCTGCCACGTGACTGTGTCACGCGTGGGATTCCTCACGCTGGCTCCCGGCACTTCTGCTATTTATGTTCTGTTGTTTGTTTGTTTTTTTGGCAGACAGGCACATAAAATCTTAGCTCTCCAACCGAGTATCAAATCCGTACCCAATGAATTAGAAGGCGAAGTCTTAACCACTGGACCACAAGAAAAGTCTCACTATCATTTTAAAATTAAGAATCCAAATATTTTACTCATCAGTTCCTAAGAAAATTCCCAAGAATTACAAATTATAATTCATAACATGCTTTCTAGATAGATGTTTTTATTCCCCCATTACCCAACACAATGCATTCCTTTGCAAAATTAGTCACTTTTAGGACTCAGTGGACCTTGAGAGGTCATCTCCATTTCCTGCAAGCCTATCCCATCTCTGTCTTAACATACCAGACAGATGAGAAAATACTACTTCTGTAGGCAGCCAGAGGAAGAGATTTCACAATCTCGTTTAGTAGTCCATTCCAAAGTTAAGCAGTCCATTGGGTCACCCAGCTTTCCCTCCCATATTGTCTTAAATGCCAGTATTGTGTTCTTTCTAGAAAAGAAAAGTCTAGGCTCCTGACATGATAGATAGATAGATAGTATGTTTATATGTTTGCACATATACTTATATGTTTATATATAAACATAAACACATATATATTATGAAAGTTGAAGTATCATCAGCAACTTCTAAGTTTTGCTCAAAATCCTTGATTTCTAGATATCCTAATCACTTTCTGCTATTTGTCTTCACTTGCAGAACACAAACTAATGGCCTTAAATCAATGAATTAAAAATCAAAATGAAACAAAACTGGTATCTACAAAGTTTGGGGACTTAATGAGACAACTTCACATTGAGCATCCCATCAAATTCCTACAACTTAATGTGAAAACAAATGTAAATATATATTTTTTCTGGAAGATGTCTTTCTACTCTATAGAGGATATTTCTCTCCACGGAATAACTCTAATAATTTAGTTTTACGAATAAGATTATTTTTACACAACAATTTCATCTTCCCTAAACCCAGAAATGAGATTTGAGCTTCACTAAGAAAGTTATATATTGAGACACTTGTCATAAGGTATGAAACTTAATCTTCTCTACTACTCAGTTGAGAAATTCTTCCCAGAGCCCATTTTTCCAGGTAAACACCTGACAAAAACATACTTTCTTCTTTCTTCCATCCATCAGAGACTGTCTTTCTGCTGTTTGAGACAAAAATAAACCCAGCACTCTTCAGTTGGTTCTTGAAGAGGATCTTAAATGATGTGTAACACAATTTACTTCTTAATGGTTTATATAATCTTAAAATGTGTGTTATCCTGCTTAAAATTTTTAAATAAATTCAGGCTCTTTCCAACAGATCATAAATCTAATTTTCTTAATTAATTTGAACATAAAATATGACTTTGGAAATTAGGTTTTTGGCAGATATGTTCTATAACTTGCACGAGCTAAATTTGCAACTTCAATATTTTGAGAAAAAATATACTTAAGGCAATGTTAAAAGATTAAAAATATATAAAAATGCTAAACTGACAAAGATTAAAAAATAACCACTCCACATTTCCCACCTTTTTTAGTATATTGAATTAAACAAGGAGCTTCTAAGTTAAAAAGCAGCACATATTACTCATAATTATTTGTTAAGTCTTGATAAAACCATTTTGGTATGATTCCCAGAAAGTGAGAAAGTAAACTATTCTAATGATTAACAAATCCTTTTGCAAGTCAAATGATTTCCTTTTCTTTGCTTTTAATTAAGATCGAAGAAGATGCAAATTAACAAATCATTAAATATCAATTTTCATAATAGATTTAGAGTGTATATTTTATCTGTTGCTGGGTGATAGATTTCGTCAAACTTGGTAGCTTAAGACAGCGCACATTTCTTAGTTCACGGTTCCTATGGCTCAGAGTCCCAGCATAGCTTAGTTAGACCCTCCAAGTGAAGCTATGTCAAGAAGCTGCAATGAAGGTATCACCAGTGCTAATGTCATTTCAAAATTCAACTGGGGTAGAATCCACTTCTGTGCTGTCAGTGGTTATTGGCAAGACTTCGTTGCTCGCAGGCTCTTGGACTCAAGGTCTCTGTTCTTCACTGGCTGTCGGCCAGAGGCTGCTTCAGTTCCTTGTTTTGTGAGGCTCTCCAGAGGACAGCTGTTAACATGGCAACTGCCTTCATCAGAGTGAGCAGGGGAGAGAGAGGGAATGTGGCAGGTGGAAGTCAGTCTTTAATAATCTAATCTCAGAAGTGATTCCCACTATTTCTGTCATCCTGTTCATTAGAAGTGAGTCACTAGAACTAGCCTGATCTTGAAAGGGAGGGACCACAGAAAGTTATAAATGCCAGTAGATGGGTCTGTGAGAACATTCAGTGGTTGCCTACCACAGATTCGTTTCTGTTGCTTTAACAGAAAGAGTTCTAATTGAGTTTTCTCCAAAGTTTTGATGATATTAAGTTAGCATTAATTATGACCACTGAAATGCAGGGATACCAGAATTCTAACAGAGCTACCCTTTTCCTGAGGTTCCAAATGGAATTTTACGCATGAGGGACAGCAACAACAACAAAAAGGCAATGCAAACCNTTATCCTGCTTAAAATTTTTAAATAAATTCAGGCTCTTTCCAACAGATCATAAATCTAATTTTCTTAATTAATTTGAACATAAAATATGACTTTGGAAATTAGGTTTTTGGCAGATATGTTCTATAACTTGCACGAGCTAAATTTGCAACTTCAATATTTTGAGAAAAAATATACTTAAGGCAATGTTAAAAGATTAAAAATATATAAAAATGCTAAACTGACAAAGATTAAAAAATAACCACTCCACATTTCCCACCTTTTTTAGTATATTGAATTAAACAAGGAGCTTCTAAGTTAAAAAGCAGCACATATTACTCATAATTATTTGTTAAGTCTTGATAAAACCATTTTGGTATGATTCCCAGAAAGTGAGAAAGTAAACTATTCTAATGATTAACAAATCCTTTTGCAAGTCAAATGATTTCCTTTTCTTTGCTTTTAATTAAGATCGAAGAAGATGCAAATTAACAAATCATTAAATATCAATTTTCATAATAGATTTAGAGTGTATATTTTATCTGTTGCTGGGTGATAGATTTCGTCAAACTTGGTAGCTTAAGACAGCACACATTTCTTAGTTCACTAAGAAATTTGTTTCCTATGGCTCAGAGTCCCAGCATAGCTTAGTTAGACCCTCCAAGTGAAGCTATGTCAAGAAGCTGCAATGAAGGTATCACCAGTGCTAACGTCATTTCAAAATTCAACTGGGGTAGAATCCACTTCTGTGCTGTCAGTGGTTATTGGCAAGACTTCGTTGCTCGCAGGCTCTTGGACTCAAGGTCTCTGTTCTTCACTGGCTGTCGGCCAGAGGCTGCTTCAGTTCCTTGTTTTGTGAGGCTCTCCAGAGGACAGCTGTTAACATGGCAACTGCCTTCATCAGAGTGAGCAGGGGAGAGAGAGGGAATGTGGCAGGTGGAAGTCAGTCTTTAATAATCTAATCTCAGAAGTGATTCCCACTATTTCTGTCATCCTGTTCATTAGAAGTGAGTCACTAGAACTAGCCTGATCTTGAAAGGGAGGGACCACAGAAAGTTATAAATGCCAGTAGATGGGTCTGTGAGAACATTCAGTGGTTGCCTACCACAGATTCGTTTCTGTTGCTTTAACAGAAAGAGTTCTAATTGAGTTTTCTCCAAAGTTTTGATGATATTAAGTTAGCATTAATTATGACCACTGAAATGCAGGGATACCAGAATTCTAACAGAGCTACCCTTTTCCTGAGGTTCCAAATGGAATTTTACGCATGAGGGACAGCAACAACAACAAAAAGGCAATGCAAACCTTTTTTTCTGAGCTGGGCTTGAACTGAAACCCATACATATGCATACACAAAATTAAGTTTAAGCCTGTGGTTTTGGCTCATAATCACTCCTAATTCAAAACTCTAACATTACTAAGGGCCGGCCACATAGGAAGAAAGGAAACTAAAGAAATGAAAGTGCCTGAGAATGAACACGAGAGTGCCCAAATGTATACATGCTTAAATCCAGAAAGCAAAGGAAGAAATGAGTCCTATGAATAGAGTTTTAAGAGGACATCTGAAAGACAAAGCCCAATGTGAACTAAAGCCGAATATGTAAATATGATAATATGACTGCTCGTTGGCCTCGATGGAGGCAAAACAGAAACTCCTTCTTGTGAACTTCAAATTATGTATATACCATTATCAATTTCATAATAATGAAATATAGCAACTCACTTATCCAGATGTCATTAATCCAGCAAATTGAAGTCACTGAAACTCAGCTAAATGTCAGAAAGAGAATTACTACAAAATAGCCTCAATTAATACACTAGGTCCTTGTACTTTTCTTTGGAAGGAATGATGCTAAAGCTGAAACTCCAGTACTTTGGCCACCTCATGTGAAGAGTTGACTCATTGGAAAAGACTCTGATGCTGGGAGAGATTGGGGGCAGGAGGAGAAGGGACGATAGAGGATGAGATGGCTGGATGGCATCACTGACTCGATGGGCGTGAGTCTGAGTGAACTCCGGGAGTTGGTGATGGACAGGGAGGACTGGTGTGCTGCAATTCATGGGGTCGCAAAGAGTCGGACACGACTGAGTGACTGAACTGAACCAAACTGAAGGAAAGATTGTTAGGCTCATATTTAAAGTTATTTATTCTAAGTGCACAGAAGTTTAGAAAATAACAAGATGGTAGGGAGCAAGAATGTACTTTCACATTACTCGTAAGAAAGAAGAGATAGAAGATTAACAATCTACAATACAAATGAAAAATTTAATATAGAAATACCTCAGCCATCCCTGAGGTTAGCACCCCAGTTTGTTATGGAATAAGAGTTGATATTCTCATAAATATATATTTATATAACACCTATCCACAGTCCTAGGCACTGTGTATATGCCAGAGTCTAAAACACATTCCTACCCTGGAACTTGGATTCTACCAGGGAGAGACATTAAAAAAAATTTTATATAACAGGAGTGCTAACTATGGGTATTCACAAGGGAGTTCAATAAATAACATCTCTCTGCTCTGATTCCAAGCAAACTGAAAAATAAGATTAAAGTGAAAGAGAGATGAATAGATCGAGTATTACCTTTATTACTGACAAAGGTTTGGTTGAGGGATGTGCCTGACAAGTATGTTAACCAGTAATTCTGAACCCACCTCTTGGACAGACTTTCCCACCCAGTCACAGACAATCCTAGACAAGGAAGACCTCTTATGAG
Source organism: Neotragus moschatus (assembly GCA_006410615.1). Lineage (NCBI taxonomy): Eukaryota > Metazoa > Chordata > Mammalia > Artiodactyla > Bovidae > Neotragus > Neotragus moschatus. The sequence continues at coordinate 726,111 of SJYA01001024.1, forward strand.
GAACAGCCTGGGCTAAGACTTCTGGCATGTAAAACCGGAAGGACACCGACCACTCAGGAGAGAAATGGAAGAACTGGACACCAGCGTGCACACTGTGTTCTTCCCAAACATTTAAATTAGGTAAGTCAGTTTCTCATCCTCAGGTGCTCACTGAGAAAAGGATGAAGGAGACACCATTAGTATTACACCTCTCTAACTCCCTCCAGATGGAAGCCTTGAAGAAGTATTTCTACCTTCTTCTTCAACATTCACCAGCCTTTCAATTTTTTAATCCATTGGGCTTAACCATTAAGCGTATGACTAAACATGGGTTTTGCTATCCATCTCAGACGAGAAAAAAGCAATTTATTAGAATAATCCTGCTGTTGTCTTCTTGAAGCAACTGCTCTAATACCCTAACTTCTTTAGGGAGTATATTCTTGAGAGGTTTAGAATTTGCTCCCCAAAAAAACCCTAAAATATTTTTTGTAGTTAAAATTGATTCCCTTAGATTAGTTCAGAAAGTCCTTGGGTGCCCAGGAAGGTGGATAGTTAAATATATCTGGGGTAAAGATATCTTGCCCATAAATATATTTCATTATTTAGTTAATCAATTATAGTCCAATATAAAATAAAAAGCTTTTTCTTAAAAAAAAAAAAAAAACAAAAACCACCAAGAGATAGCTACTGGCACCCTAAATTATTTAAACTAACTCCAAGGTCACTCTATACCAAGGCTGGTAACCTATTTCTCCTGCCCAACTGTGATAAACCATGTTGTCCTAAGGAGCATACCAGAGATTCTATAGTAAAAATAAACAATTTAAGACAGTCTATAATAACATGCCCAATAAAGATGATCCGTGATTAGATACAAACTCTCTTCTGTTATGTAATTTCAGAGAAAAATTAAAAGCTCAAAGATTAAATCTCTATAATTGAATGTCCAAAAGGATTAAAATTCAATGGAATCGAACACTCTTGCCCACGAGAGTTAAAGGGCAATAAAATTCAGATCCAAATTTTTCACCAAAGTCTCTCACTTTGCTCGAAAGGGGTTCTTAGTAGTCTGGGTCTAGTTGGGGGTCCTTTAATCAGCTGCAGTGTGTGCTGTCTCTTATAAGAAGTGGTTGCCTAGGGGCTACATAAGTCCATTGCCAAGTCTTTGATGCAGTTCCTTTATTACAGGGTCCAAAAAGTTAATTGGACACAAAAATATGACACAGAACCAGCCAGCACTCACTAAATTAGAAGGTAAACAAGTCCCTCCAAAACTATTATCTCAGGAAAAACCATGTATCTTAAACCAAATATTTAGTGTTGCAGAGACTGAATGTTATCTTTTCTAAAAACTGAGGATAGATAGCTTTGCCAGAATGTCAGTCTAAACCAGATGCCCAAAGCCCAGTACCTCAGGACTCATCTTGCTGCTGTGCCGTGCTCAGTTGCACAGCTGAGCCGCTGTGTCCAGCTCTTTGCAACCCCGTGACCTGTAACCCTCCAGGCTCCTCTGTCCAAGGGATTCTCCAGGCCAGAATACTGGAGTGGAGATGGCCATTTTCTTCTCCAGGGGATCTTCCCAACCCAGGGATCGAACCAGAGTCTCCTGCATCTTCTACACTGCAGACAGATTCTTTATCTGCTGAGACATCAGAGAAGCCTGCGGGCTAAGATTAAAATAGGGCTTCACTCATATCTCAGTTGGTAAAGAATCTGCCTGCAATGCAGGAGACCCAGGTTTGATTCCTGGGTTGGGAAGATCCCCTGGAGAAGGAAAGGGCAACACACTCCAGTATTGTTGCCTGGAGAATTCCATGGACAGAGGAGCCTGGCGGGCTACAGTCCTTGGTGTTTCAAGAGTCAGACACACGGGGTGACTTTCACTCACTCATTTCAGTAAGAAGTTAGCTTTAATTGAACATTCAACACGCAGTGGAGGCAGGACTCCACCTCCCTCCTGTGTCCCCTTTCAGTATGTAGCACTGACAAGTTGCTGTCTTCTTACAAGACTGAAATTTCACATTGGCAAGAGCCCCACTCACCAGTTCTTTGTCAAGGATCCTTACATTTCCACTGTGCTTATCCAATTTCCATTTCTCTGTTCCAGCACTCCGTTTGAAAAATGACTGTGGGCTCTATTCATGATCATCAGGCTCACACTCCCTTGTAATGTGAATGTGGTTCGAGGCTACAATAGCTACTTCTTGGTTCAAGGCTACAATGGCTGTTTCTTCTACTCATCAAGAGATTCTTTAGAACTAAAATCGCAGCTTGCTGTCATTTTCTCCCTCATACAAAATTAACCAATCAAGAAGCAACTCAAGACCACATAGTGAGAAGGAACTCACTTTGAGGAAAAGTCAGACTCAACTGAGCAATTAGCAATTTAACTTTCACTAGGGAAAAGGAGGGATATTAACCAGATCCCTTCAGGCCCTAATGATTGACGCACTGAGAAATAAAGAAGGGGTTGAAAGTTGGGGAAGTGCAATAATTTGTGAGCAAGGGAGGATTCTGGTGTGGTGAGAGCATGCAACTTCTGGTTTGGGATTTTATTGTGAGGGTAGGTATACTGACTTTAGAGGATTATACTTGGGCAGTTTTTAATTACTGTGGCCTGGGCAAGAGGCTTTAAGCCTTGGGCCACAGAATATTTTACACGCAGTGATGATTTCATTGTGGACAGATGTTTCCATAGTCCACTCTGTTTCCACAGGGTCAAGACTATGGATTCTGGGCCTCAGAGAGCCAGGGCTGCTTGGGCCTCAGCAAGGGCACAGGGATCTCTTGTTTGTTTGTTTAGTCGCTAAGTCGTGCCTGACACTTTGTAACCCCATGGACTGTAGCCCATCATGACTCTCTGTCCATGGGATTTCCCAGGCAAGAATACTGGAGTGGGTTGCCATTTCCATCTTCAGGGGATCTTTCCAACCCAGAGATCAAAACTGCATCCCTCAGTACTGAATAAACTGAGATGTAAGATGACATAGAATAAAGAGCACAAAATAGCACCTTTGTTACTGATAAAGGCTAAATAGGAGAGTCTAGCTAAAAACGCTAAACAGCATTGAACTTCAGATTGAGGAAAACTTACCACGCTGTCGTAGACAGCATAAGTGGAGCAGGTCCTCTCACCTGCCATGAAGGGAGATACACCTCCAAGGGGCAAAAAAAAAAAAAAAAGAACAATGAGCAAAAAGCATCCCTATTGTTCTTACCCAATAGACCAATCAGATAAATCAACCCATTTTCCTGGGATGGAGTGAACAAAGAGGCCAAGAGNAAGGAGGAAGTATGGGAAAATTACTTGATCAGTTCACTCTTTACCTGTGACTTTATTGTTCCTGGTTTCATGCAAATATCATGCTTTTAAAGACAGGGCTGGAATTCTCTAACATATGAAACTGAAACCCCTCGATTCCCCTTTCCCACAAGGTTTAACCTAACTGTTAAACTTCAGTCTAAAAGCTTCATTTTATATGTTGACACAAAATACATTATCTAACCTTCCTTTCTTAGCTCCTACCAAGAAACCAAAGCAGTTCTCAGAACTGTGCACTCCCATTGGCACTGAAAATTGCTTGTCTGGGGAAAATAGTAACAATCTCCCCCACACTCCACCTTCCTGGATTTATTTTCCTTAGTGCTCAAGAGCTGGACCCCTCCAATCTGCAAGTAAGAGCTACATACTACCCAGAACTTGTTTTGCCAAGAAGTCTGATTTTATTGTTAGAAATTGGCAGGCTTTCCCATACATGCACATCTAATTCTTCCTCAAAAGACCACTGTTCTCATACAGACACTGTCTCAAAACAGCATCTAGTGCATTGTTATTACCTTTTGGTTAAATCAAAAGTCATGTTATACGATCCCAAGACAGTCCCATAAAAAACACCTTATGAGAAAAAGTGTGTAAGGAATATATTCTGGATTCAAGTACTGGGATATTTGGCAAAAGCTTGGACTTGTGGTGAAACTGGGAATGAAATATGAATAGTATTTGACTTTCGGCTATTTGAAGCCCAGGGAAATCAATCCCAGAATCTCCAACTATTTTAAGCATACCTGAGACGGGTGGAAAGCCTAGGCAAACACAGACTGGTAAAGCCGGAGCTGGGTTCAGTGCTGCTTGGCCATTTTCACTAATACCATTGTCCCCTGCTTATCAAGGCACCTACCCAGTTTATTTCAAAGGCCAAGATAACAGAATTCATCACAAACATGCAGTGTGTCCCACTTGAGAACTTATCATCCCTATGCTTTTTTTTTAATTCAGAAAATTTAAATGCATCTTTCTTATTTTTCCAACTCTAACTTTTCTTGAGGTTCAATCCAAGTAAACATTTTCTAAGGTTTTAAGGGAATGTTTTCTCACCAAACTCAGACTATTTTGCACACAGGAAAAGAAGTGAAATTCAAAACACTAGGTTTCATCTTTTCTTTATTTGGCTTCATGGCTGCTTAGGGAATAATAAAAAGCCATGCTACAAGTGTTTATTTCCTGCACTGCCAAATCACAGTGCCACATTGTTAAGTAAATGGTGGAGTCTGTGTTAATTAAAGTTTAGAAGACAAAGACAAATTTAAAATCCTTGAAAATATTATTGTTACTGTTCAGCTCCATAAAATACACCAGAAATGTAAGGAATGATTCTGAAGAGTAGGTTGTCTTATTAAAAGATGCAGTTATTCACTTTTTATATGCATATAAACTTTAAGTTTGACTTACATTTCTTTCCTCCACTGAATTCAGTTTTTAAGTGTATATTGCCTAAGCCTGTATGTGAGCCATTTTTTTATTCTGATACTCCTAATTCTATTGAAACTTGTATTAGCGTTTTCCAGAGAATCAAAACCAATAGGAAGTTTTTTCCAACTTATATTTGTATTTTTATCATATAAATGCATTTACTCATATGATTATAAGGTTAAGAAGTCCCAGGATCTGCACTCTGCTGCAGACTCATAAGAGTCTGGTGACAGTTCCGGTGTGAAAGCTGGTAGGCTTGAGACCCAGAGAAACCTATGTTTTAATTCAAATCCAAAGACAGGAAAAAGACCATTGTCCCAGCTCACAGCTCAGGTAGGAAACGTTCTCTGTTACTTTGGGGAATCATCAGTCTTTTTGTTCTTTTCAAGTCTCTAGATTGAATGAGGGCCACCCACTTAGGGAGGGCAACCTGCTTTTTTCAGTCTACAAATTTCAATTGTATGTGCATGCATGCTTGCTCTGTCTAGTCTGGCTCTTTCCAACCCCATGGATTGTAGCCTGCCAGGTTCCACTGTCTGTGGAACTTTCCAGGCAAGAATACTGGAATGGGTTGCCATTTCCAAATGTAAATCTCATCAAAAACACCCTCACAGACACATCCAAAACATGTTTAACTAAATACCTGGGTATCATATGGACCAGTCAAGTTGACACACGAAACTAACCATAACATAATTTGAGCACATCCTTCAATGTGGTTGTTTTTCTTCTCCAGATTCTGACTCTCCAAGCATAGTGAAGGAAAATGGAAGGAGGCCAAAGGGACCACAACTAAGGATGGTCTCCCTGGTTCTAAATCCTAGGAAATCATGTGAAAACACTTTCCACTGTTTGTAAACATTCTCAATATCAGTTCAGTTGTGTTTTTGCCTTTTCTGCAAAACATGAAATGCTTTCTCAGCTATCCTTCTATGCGACGATGACACAGATGCCCAGAGGGTTTTATATGTACAAGTTTCATTACATGATTAGTTCCTTGATCTAATCTAACCCATCCTCTAAGAAGATTCTCTCAATCACCTGCTCCTGTTCCCAACCAGATCGAACAATATGAACAATCCAACCTACTCAGGGCCTTATAATAATTATAACAATTATGAGCACACATTCTACCTTTGGGATCTGTTTCTATTTTTAAAGTTAAAGGTGATATTGATTCTTTAATTTGACTCCAGTTGAAAATCCCATCATAGTGCCAATGCCCAACACAATTAATCAAATAGTACTTTTCTGGTCAGTTTCTTGTATTAAGTTAAAGGCCTTAAAATGGCTCAAATAAATTGTGGATAACAAACAATAGCCAAGAAACTATCACTTCAAAGAAGAAAAGAATTTAGAGTCACTGAGAGCCAAAATCAAGAGTTCTTATTCTACATTTACATGAAAAATAATGATTTGTTGCTAATTTCTATATGTTAAAAGCCAAGGAGCCTTCTATTCTCACTAAAAGTAAATGATGTAATCTGTATGATTCCATTTGATAAAATGCATCTGAATCACAATATATCACATAATGTTGAAACTGAAAAGAAGAGGAAAGGCGCCACTGTCAGCCTCTCCATGGCACAGAAGCCCATTCTCTTCTCAGGTTCATAGTTGTTCCTAACACTCATATCATGCTTCTTTGTATCAACAACGCTCCCAAGCACTTTCCATCTATCGGTTCATTTCTCTTCAGAACAATTCAATGAGATGTTATTTGCATTTCTATTTCACTCATGAGGCAAAAGAGGCAGAAGGAGGTTAAGTAANAGACAAAGACAAATTTAAAATCCTTGAAAATATTATTGTTACTGTTCAGCTCCATAAAATACACCAGAAATGTAAGGAATGATTCTGAAGAGTAGGTTGTCTTATTAAAAGATGCAGTTATTCACTTTTTATATGCATATAAACTTTAAGTTTGACTTACATTTCTTTCCTCCATTGAATTCAGTTTTTAAGTGTATATTGCCTAAGCCTGTATGTGAGCCATTTTTTTATTCTGATACTCCTAATTCTATTGAAACTTGTATTAGGGTTTTCCAGAGAATCAAAACCAATAGGAAGTTTTTTCCAACTTATATTTGTATTTTTATCATATAAATGCATTTACTCATATGATTATAAGGTTAAGAAGTCCCAGGATCTGCACTCTGCTGCAGACTCATAAGAGTCTGGTGACAGTTCCGGTGTGAAAGCTGGTAGGCTTGAGACCCAGAGAAACCTATGTTTTAATTCAAATCCAAAGACAGGAAAAAGACCATTGTCCCAGCTCAGAGCTCAGGTAGGAAACGTTCTCTGTTACTTTGGGGAATCATCAGTCTTTTTGTTCTTTTCAAGTCTCTAGATTGAATGAGGGCCACCCACTTAGGGAGGGCAACCTGCTTTTTTCAGTCTACAAATTTCAATTGTATGTGCATGCATGCTTGCTCTGTCTAGTCTGGCTCTTTCCAACCCCATGGATTGTAGCCTGCCAGGTTCCACTGTCTGTGGAACTTTCCAGGCAAGAATACTGGAATGGGTTGCCATTTCCAAATGTAAATCTCATCAAAAACACCCTCACAGACACATTCAAAACATGTTTAACTAAATACCTGGGTATCATATGGACCAGTCAAGTTGACACACGAAACTAACCATAACATAATTTGAGCACATCCTTCAATGTGGTTGTTTTTCTTCTCCAGATTCTGACTCTCCAAGCATAGTGAAGGAAAATGGAAGGAGGCCAAAGGGACCACAACTAAGGATGGTCTCCCTGGTTCTAAATCCTAGGAAATCATGTGAAAACACTTTCCACTGTTTGTAAACATTCTCAATATCAGTTCAGTTGTGTTTTTGCCTTTTCTGCAAAACATGAAATGCTTTCTCAGCTATCCTTCTATGCGACGATGGCACAGATGCCCAGAGGGTTTTATATGTACAAGTTTCATTACATGATTAGTTCCTTGATCTAATCTAACCCATCCTCTAAGAAGATTCTCTCAATCACCTGCTCCTGTTCCCAACCAGATCGAACAATATGAACAATCCAACCTACTCAGGGCCTTATAATAATTATAACAATTATGAGCACACATTCTACCTTTGGGATCTGTTTCTATTTTTAAAGTTAAAGGTGATATTGATTCTTTAATTTGACTCCAGTTGAAAATCCCATCATAGTGCCAATGCCCAACACAATTAATCAAACAGTACTTTTCTGGTCAGTTTCTTGTATTAAGTTAAAGGCCTTAAAATGGCTCAAATAAATTGTGGATAACAAACAATAGCCAAGAAACTATCACTTCAAAGAAGAAAAGAATTTAGAGTCACTGAGAGCCAAAATCAAGAGTTCTTATTCTACATTTACATGAAAAATAATGATTTGTTGCTAATTTCTATATGTTAAAAACCAAGGAGCCTTCTATTCTCACTAAAAGTAAATGATGTAATCTGTATGATTCCATTTGATAAAATGCATCTGAATCACAATATATCACATAATGTTGAAACTGAAAAGAAGAGGAAAGGCGCCACTGTCAGCCTCTCCATGGCACAGAAGCCCATTCTCTTCTCAGGTTCATAGTTGTTCCTAACACTCATATCATGCTTCTTTGTATCAACAACGCTCCCAAGCACTTTCCATCTATCGGTTCATTTCTCTTCAGAACAATTCAATGAGATGTTATTTGCATTTCTATTTCACTCATGAGGCAAAAGAGGCAGAAGGAGGTTAAGTAATTCATGTAAGTCACACAGACAGTTTGTCTAAGAGATGAGGCTTAACCCAGGGAGTATGATTGCAAAGTTCAAAATATTTGCCACACTGCCTATCCCCTTTCTATCACGTATAACACATGGCAGTTCTAGTCCAACATACAGTTCAAGTTAGGCTACTACCTTTGATCTGCATATGAAATATTAACAAAGTTCCATTTCCGTCTTAACTTTTAGGTAAAGAAGAAGTATTATGTTCTGAAGACATTATGTTCTGTTTCTGCACTCCAGCATTTCATCCTTGGGAGTGTGCACGCCTTTTGGAGCCCTCTGGGTAAGATATCAAGCTCTCCTTCTCTCTGACAACACTCTTGCTGCCTGTGAGATACCTTGAATTCCTTCTTTGGAAATTCTGAAAACTTTTAGTCTTTTTATCATCTCCTTGATTTTTATTCTTCATATAACCAATAGCCTTTCCAGCATTTATGCATTTCTTTTAAAGCAACCTAAGTTGGAAAGCTATGAGAGAAGAGGTGGAATTAATCAGTGCTTCCTGAATGCTGTCCATGTTGTGTATTATAGCTCATTAAATTAATAAGCATTTGGCTAATCAAAATAAGCCTTTAAAAATTAAGCAAAATCTAGCATTTTTCTCATCCTCTGTTCATATCTTCAATCAATAATTCTCTGTATTCTTGACCTACTATATAGTACAGGGAACTCTGCTTAATATTATGTAACAACCTAAATGGGAAACAAATTTGAAAAAGAATAGATACATGTATATAGGTAGCTGAATCACTTTGCCTTACACCTGAAACTAACACAGCATTATTAATCAACTACAATGCAAAATAAACAGCCTAAAAAATAACAATAATTCTCTTGATTCTTAACTAAACTTTCTGGTTTTAGATTTTTTTATTTTTCCTAGATAAAACTTGCTGAATTTTACCTTCCAACAATTTGATCTGCTCTTGACACTGCTTCCCAGATTTCAAATGGATGGAAATAACTTTAGAGTCTCTGCTTAGTTCAAAATAAGTCCATTTCTTTAAGAACTACTTCCCATACCACACATATCCCTCCCAAGCACACACAACTGACCCTAACTAGGCTAAACATATTTTTCTTAGGAATTTGGGGAAAAGGCTCAGAGGTTGCTAATTAGCTTCCACTACATGACCAGAACCAAGATAATGCCAACCTGAGAACCAGGGGTAGCCATCCACCCCATGCACAAAAAGAAGCAGATAATTTCACTTGACAGAAAAGAGTAAAGCGGTATAGTGAGTAAATCAGAGACCAGAGACTGAAGGGAAAAAGTATTGCCTAAGATAAGATGTACTTTTTGATTCTATCCCAGTACATTAGGAGATACCCAAATAGCTTTCTTAGGAGCTACCCAAATATCTTCTCTGAGATACCCAAATATCTTTCTAATAAATATTAATTACTATTATTGACTTTTTAAATTACATCAGATTAGTCTCTTTTTTGATTAAAAACTAATATTATACTGTGTTTCCCATTTACCTCTAAGTCGATTCATGGCCTGATGAGACCACTTTTATACCAGCTAAGGAAAATACTCTATTTAGTAAAAATTTCATCCACTGTATGCTAACATGCTATAATTAACCCAATCTATTAGCACAATCACAGTGACTGGCAGTATACAAAAGATAACACTTGGTTACCCTCAAAGTTGCCAGGATGTGCAGTAGCTCAAGGAGAAAAGAATATTTAACAAAAAAGAGAAAAAACGGATGTGATCAAACTGTGATAAATCAAGAGTGGCAAGTATGTTCAGAATGATTCAAGGCTTCGTTAGCAATCCAGGACTGTATCCTATAACCACTGAGAATGCAATATAGACTGAATTATACTGTGTGCTGTGTTAGTCACTCAGTAGTATCTGACTTTTTGTGACCCCATGGACTGTAGCCCACCAGGCTCCTCTGTCCGTGGGATTTCCCAGGCAAGAATACTGGAGTAGGTTGTCATGCCCTCCTTCAGGGGATCTTCCCAACCCAGGGATCAAACCTGGGTCTCCCACATTGCAGAGAGATTCTTTACCATCTGAGCCACCAGGGAAGCCCTGAATCATGCTGTAGTAACCCCCAAATCCCAGTGGCTTAAGGAAAAAATGTTCATTTTTAATTCATACTATATGTCCACTGCAGGTTGACAGGGACTAGTCTCCCCAGAGTCATTCAAAAATCCAGGCTGAAGGAAACCTAACTGACTGTAACTTCACCGTCAGGAATGTGCCGACAGCATGGTCCCTACAGCAGAGGAAAGGCAGCTGATGAGTCAGACTCCAGTTTTCCTATTCTTCTGCCTAAAACTGACACATCACTTCTACCCACAGTCAGCTGGCTATAACTAGTCACTTGGCCTCCCTAACTCTTGATGTTCGGTCACTAAGTCACGTCCGACTCTTTGGAACCCCATAGACTGCAGCACACCAGGCCTCCCCGTCCCTCACTATTTCCTGGAGTTTGCGCATACTCGTGTCCATCGAGTCGGGGATGCTGTCCCACCACCTCATTTTCTGTCTCCCTTCTCCTCCTGCCCTCAGTCTTTCCAAGCATCAGGGTCTAAATCTAGGAAGCTAATAATCATTAAAGAGCAGATGGAGGGTTTTGTGAACTCCAGCTACATGAACAGTTTTGAATCTTTTAAAGATCCCCTGTCTGCTGAGTGAAGAAGAGGAATCAACGTAGATGTGATGAAATCAAACAATAGTTGAGGTCCATCTAAGGGTGAGAAATGATGGTGGTTTGTAATGAAGATAAAAATACAAGGATTTGATATGCATTTTGAATGTAAAGCTGTCAAAATTTAGAGACTTGATTGTAGAAGTTGAGGGAGAGGGAAGAATCAGGTATACTTTCTAAGATCTTGAAGTGAGCAATTGAGCAATGGTAAAAAAGAGATTTTTGAGGAGAAAAAGGAATTTCGTTTCAGAAAATATAAATCCTAGTTTCCTGGAGGTATCCAAGTAAAGACGTCACGTGCTTTGTAAGATGAAGCCATTTCTTTAGGTAACTTCTCAGTAATTTATTAAATAGAATATGTGGAGTAGGGGGCTTCCCTAGTGGTTCAGTGGTTAAGAATTGCCTACTCATGCAGGGGACACAGATTTGATCCCTCCTCCAGGAAGATCCCACATGCTGTGTGGTACCTAAGCCCAGGTGCCACAACTATTGAGCCAGTGTTCCAGAACTGCAAGTTCCAGCCAGTGTTCCACAAGCTGCAGCTACTGCAGCCTGCATGCCTAGAGCCTGTGCTCTGCAGTAAGAGAAACCACTGCAATGAGAAGCCCATGCATTGCTACTAGAGAGTAATCCCCTCTCACCACAGCTACAGAAAGCCTGCATGTGCATCATCAAAGATCCAGCACAGTCAAGAAAAAGAATAGAAGTTAGTGAATTATTTTCTTCAAGAATAATAGTCTTCAGTTTGGTATTTATCAAATGCAATGCAATTCAGTAAATATTATCTGAATATGCTTAAGTATTTTATGCAGTATTAAGGTTCTTATTTTAATTGCTTCATTGAGCATACTTTCTAGAAGCCAAAAATAACATGTACTCAGTATAAGCAGTATAGGGCACTACACAATAATAGATAGCATTTTTATCATAATAGTAACTGTACTTAACTCAGATTAAAGGATAGTAACAAAGGATCAAGGTAATTTTATGAGATGTTATACTTCAATGGAAAGATAATATCTAGAGTGTCCAGCAGTTCAATTTTACTATCTTTACACATACAGGAAGACCTCACTGTGATGCAAGAAAAGAAGGACTGAACTAAGACCTAGGAAATCTGAGTCTCAGACTTGGCTATATTGCTCAACATTTATCACTTTCTCATTAATTTATCTGAATCTTAGTGCTTTTTCTATAAAGTAAATATAAGAAAAAGATGGCCTGGCTTGGGTCAGTGGTTTCTGAACATACATCACACAGATTATAGCTGGTTAATAAGTAAACTCTACTCCCATGTGACAAAATGAGGGAAATTAATAATGTAATTTTTTCATGAAGTTAATTTATTTAATATTAATAGAAAGGATTATCTCACATAGTGATAATAATTGTTTCTTATCTTTTTACCATTAAATGTATTTTCTTTCATGAAATGATGGTGATAATAAGTATAAATTTTCCTTTTGTTTGCTTAATTAGAAAATTTAAAATTCTTCATCTATTAATCCTATTACAGCCCTCAAGCTTGTCAATGATATTGATACATAAACCTCTGCATCTAGTCATGAAGAAACTGCAGTGACTAAATTTACCCTCCCTCAAGAAACAACTAGGAAACTAGACAGACTATATCAACAAATGCTTTCAGACATTGGAGAACAGAGAGTATACCATTGAGATCTCTGGTAGAAGAGAAATTGATTAAATAAGCCCTAGTTTCCCACCTGGAAAAGTCTCCATGCCTCAGCACAGGGAGAGAAAGCACAGAGTGCCACCATACTAAGTTGAGGAAATAGAGATCAGAATATGAGAAGGTGAAAGCATTTAAAATTTGTGGGACAGAGTACAGAAGAGGAGGGAGTTCACCTTAAATCTTTGGTTGACTATTGGTCTGTGCCTACAAGGATTCACACTCCATAGTGAAAGTGTCATTCGATCANACCCTGATGCTGGGAAGGATTGGGGGCAGGAGGAGAAGGGGACAACAGAGGATGAGATGGTTGGATGGCTTCACCAACTCGATGGACATGGGTTTGGTTAGACTCCAGGAGTTGGTGATGGACAGGGAGGCCCGGTGTGCTGCGATTCATAGGGTTGCAAGGAATCAGACATGACTGAGTGACTGAACTGAACTGAAAATGTTTTTGTAAAAAATATTTGGAACTCACGCCTAAGAAGATTAAAGACATGGTATATGAGACTACATACTGAAGAAGAATAATTTGCCTTAAAGGTTATACAAAAGCAGAGTTAAATTCCAAGTCTGAGATCATTAAAANTGACTGAGTGACTGAACTGAACTGAAAATGTTTTTGTAAAAAATATTTGGAACTCACGCCTAAGAAGATTAAAGACATGGTATATGAGACTACATACTGAAGAAGAATAATTTGCCTTAAAGGTTATACAAAAGCAGAGTTAAATTCCAAGTCTGAGATCATTAAAAAATAACAAGTCATCCTCTTCTTCCATTATACCCAACACACACACACACACACACACACACACACACACACACGTATACACACACCTCCTAGCTGTGGATTCTGTGGCTTGGTGAAAGATCAGGACCTAAGGAAAGGCAGGAATAGTATATCAGATATTTCCTGGGGTGACCAAAAGTGATCAGAATCTAGGAAGTGAAAACTGATAGTGAATTTGTTGTTCTTGTTCTGCATGGAAATTAACACCCCAGTCCTATTATCTCCACATCAGCAAGAAAACCACTGAAAATCTGGTATTTGCAGTACCAACATATGAATGGTGTTTTGGAGAAAAGGGAAGATGTCCATATAGGGATGGAGAGAGGTCAGCACAGAGAGGAAAAGCACAGAGAATAGCAGCTGAAGTTAAGATGGGGAAAAGCCTAGAGCACAGACTTCAAGTGTCAGGAGGAGAATGGAAGCTCCTCCGCAAACCTTGCTTGGGAATCCACAGATGTATTAGGAACGCATTGGTTTTCCTACTTTATCTGACAGGTGTCAGTACTTTTTCAGTAGAAAACCTGACTTCACATATCTGGAAATCCAGGTGACATGAAGCAGCTTATTCGTAAGATCCCAATAAATCTTCAAAATTTCCCTATTAGGTAAAGTATTATTTACTTTATAGACAAAGAAACTGAGACTCTCAGAAGTTGAATAATGAATCAAAGGACGTAGAGCCAGGATGAAGCTGGGCCACAGTCTCAGGCTGCTGCACACTGGCCCCTTGAAGGGCCCACAGCGAATAAGGTCAACAGGTGAGAAAACTAACTATGGCAGATTCCTCCCCTACCCCATACACTGGCTTCACTTTCCAAGGTTTCAGTTACTTGTAGTCAATTGCAGTTCAAAACTATTAAGTGGAAAATCCCAGAAATGAACAATTTATATGTTTTAAACTACATGTCATTCTAAGTAGAGTGCAGAAATCTCTTGCTCTCCCACTGTCTTGTCCAGGGTTCCCCACCATTGACATTGTCAGCTCCTGACATCCCATTTACACTGTCATGGTGTGATGATCCAGGATCACTCAAAGCAGATGACCCTCCTTCTGACACATTTTCAGGTCAATAGTAGCCTAAAACTAGTCAAAATGCCTATGCCATTCACATCACTTCATCTCATCACATAGTCATTTTGTCACCTCACATTATCACAAGAAGGGTGAGTACAGTATAATAAGATATTTTGAGAAAGACCACATTCACATAACCTTTATCACAGTATATTGTTATAATTGGTCTATTTTATTAGTTCTTAATCTCTTACTGTATCTAATTTATAAATTAAACTTTCAGTATGTATGTATAGGAAAACCCAAAAATATGTGGAGAGTTTGTACTACCCAAGGTTTCAAGCATTCACTGGGAGTCTTGAAATAATTTCTTTTTTTTTAAGGATATTTCAAGGTAATCCTGTATAATTCTTTTTTTTTTTAATTTTTATTTATTTATTTTTTTCATCTCAGGTATACATGAGTTCCCAATCTTGAACCCCACCTCCCCCACCTCCCACTCCACATCAACTCTCTGGATCATCCCCGTGCACCAGTCCCAAGCATCCTGTATCCTGAACCGAATATAGACCGATGATTCGTTTCCCACTCGACAGCACACATGTTTCAGTGCCATTCTCCCAAACCTTCCCCCCCTCTCCCTCTCCTTGAAATAATTTCTTATGGATAATGAGGGGACTACTGTATAAACAATACTGGCCATAAAAATAAAAACTACAACAGACATGAATTAAGAAACAACAATAGGAAAAATACGCAATTTCACTAGTCCTGTCACAGAGAAGAGCACTGTGGTCACTTGATATTTTTATTTTGCCAACTAATTGCTTAATAATTGCTCTGCTCATAAGGAAATATTAACTTCTAAGTATATGCTTTATTTATAATCAACATTCAGTTCAGTTCAATCACTCGGTCGTGTCTAATTCTTTGCAACCCCATGAATTGCAGCACGCCAAGCCTCCCTGTCCATCACCAACCCCCAGAGTTCACCCAAACTCACATCCATCGAGTCGGTGATGCCATCCAACCATCTTATCCTCTGTCGTCCCCTTCTCCTGCTGCCCACAATCCCTCCCAGCATCAGAATCTTTTCCAATGAGTCAACTCTTCACATGAGGTGGCCAAAGTATTGGAGTTTCAGCTTTAGCATCAGTCCCTCCAATGAACACCCAGGACTGATCTCCTCTAGGATAGACTGGTTGGATCTCATTGCAGTCCAAGGGACTCTCAAGAGTCTTCTCCAACACCACAGTTCAAAAGCATCAATTCTTCGGTGCTCAGCTTTCTTCACAGTCCAACTCTCACATCCATACATGACCACTGGAAAAACCATAGCCTTGACTAGATGGCTCTTTGTTGGCAAAGTAATGTCTCTGCTTTTTAATATGCTATCTAGGTTGGTTATAACTCTCCTTCCAAGGAGTAAGCATCTTTTAATAATCAACATTAGCACTCTTTATTATTAAATAAGTATTTAACCAAAACAATTGCTACTTGTAGCAGAACATTTAATGCAAATTCTTTACATGTAGGCCAATATATTCTATGAGCATTTATTTAGCACCTACCTTTAGGTATTATCTAGGTGGACTAGACAGATATGATAAAATATGGTTCTTACTCAAAATAAAGTTCATCATATGCCAATTCTAATAAATGTGTTGGAATCTGTCATCATTCTGGGGCTTCCTTGGTGGCTCAGATGGTAAAGAATCTGCAGGAGACCCGGGTTCAATCCCTGGATCAGGGAGGTCCTCTGGAGAAGAGAAGGGCAATCCACTCCAGTATTCTTTCCAGGAGAATTCCAGGGACAGAGGAGCCTGGCAGGCTACAGACCAAGAGGTCGCAAAGAGTCGGATGTGACTGAGCAATCAACGCTTTCACTTTTCATAATTATTTTGAAACTTACACATTGTCCTCCAAACTAATTTTACATCAAGGTCTATATGTTTATTTTCAATTCAGTTAACTTAATAAGTTATTTTGGTGTCTTTTTTCTTAGTTTGCTGCTAAATTTATTCCACACAGTTTTCAACTCCACTCAGTTATTTAAGCTGTAAATTGATTTATATAAAGAAAAGTTAAGAATCTAGCATCAAGAGGAAAAAATAGCATTTATTATAGTCCAGAAACTGAGCCCGTAGTTGGCATTATAAAGATGAAAAGATGGTTTCTAGTCAAGAAGCTCAGACTGGCAGAGGCAATAGAAATGGAAGAAAGTAGCTGTAATACACTGTGATGTGTGTTATCCTGGGAGTGAGTATGATGTTCTATGGGAGAAAAATAAATGTGTACTTCATTTGGTCAGATGGAGAAGGCAATGGCAACCAACTCCACTACTCTTGCCTGGAAAATCCCATGGGCGGAGGAGCCTGGTGGGCTGCAGTCCATGGGGTCATTAAGAGTCGGACACGACTGAGCGACTTCACTTTCACTTTTCACTTCCATGTATTGGAGAAGGAAATGGCAACCCACTCCAGTGTTCTTGCCTGGAGAATCCCAGGGACGGGGGAGCCTGGTGGGCTGCCATCTATGGGGTTGCACAGAGTCTAACACGACTGAAATGACTTAGCAGCAGCAGCAGCATTTGGTCAGAGAACTACAAACTACAAAAAAGATCAACTTTTGTCCAAATTACAGCATTTTATTGCTTATATTATTTAAAAGACAGTTCTTCACACAATGCCTAACAATCATGTAGCTGGTTATCAGAAAATGTTGGCTGAGGAAAATGAAACCAGGATGATTTCTATGTGTGCCTTTATTCTTTAGTTTGACTTGAAAATAGCTTTTCTAGTTTACCAGTTCATAAATAACCCTGAAGCTTCTTTCTATACTTATATACATGAATGTCTGCGTATATGGTATATAAATATACGTGCGTAAATAAAATCTCAAGATTTGTCATTTAAAAGTTGTAAGTCACTTCTAAGTTTCTCTGTAATGATAATCTGTAACCTTGGACAGATCTTCATTCTTAGCTGAATCTTATCAGTGAACTATTTTAATCATGTTTTATAAGTAGAAGGTAAAATTAGAACTTCTATGCTTCCAGGTATGCAGAATTAAAGGATCCCAGAAAAAAAAAAAAAGTGCTTGAATTCACTTTAGGAGATTGAGAGCTCCCTTGTATGAAAGAGATTGAAATTTATTCCCCGTCTTTTAGGATTCAATGTAAACAGAGTACCACAGCACTGATGAGGTCCCTGATGAGGCCAACTGTCTATAAAGTTTACTAAAGTTTTGAAGAAGGCATTCAAACTGACAAAAGAGATGGTCAAAGATTGATGAACTTGGCTCAATGCCAGGACCTCAGTTGTATGAGGGAGGTTAGGTTTGAGTATAGTAAGTGGCTAAAAATAGAACCCCTTCTCTTTCTTCAATCACCCAACCACTCTAGGTTGGGTGGACTTTAAGGAAGGTGGTCATATAACACATCATTCAAATCTAGACATTTTTCAGAGTGAAAGGAAATGTTATTAATAATTTTTGCTTTATTAAAAAGGGTTGAATGAGTGACTTTCAGTAAAAGAGATTTAACAGTGGGAGCCAGAACGGCATAGGTGTGTCTCATCTTAACTGTTTACAACACTGAGCCTGGGTGAGATGCATTCTTCCTCTCAGCATCTTGAAGAATCACTGCAGTTTAGTGAGTGATCTGCCTTGAAGGCAATAGAAGATGAAGACAGAGTCAAGCCGAGTGGCACTGCTTCAGCAAACCAGAGAGAAGGGGAATTTAATACAAGGAAGAACAGCAGTAGTAGTACGTGGGGGATTTATTTGGAATGCCGAGTTTCAGATTCTCATATTTTGTGGCTAACTTAAAGCAGCCTTTTCCGGAACTACTAATTCCCACAGTAGTTGTACACCCTCTGGCTTGTAGGTCTCAACACTTACTGTCACTACTCAGAGATCTCTCCCTGGTCTTTTAGTATAAATTAAGTGCCTTATCATAACATCAGCACAATGGGGACAGAGAAAAACCACACAGCAGATTATACTGCTTAGAAAGGATATGTAAAGTATCAAATAAGAGAAAAAAAACCTTGGGAAATGCCAATATTTACAGGGCTAGAGAAGAAAAAAGAAGTTAAAGATTGGGGGCTAAAAAAAAGATGGGGGCTAAAATTGTAATAGCTAATGTTTTTGAGTAATAGCTGTATGTCAGGAAACTTAGTAAATTTCTTTTCACATATTATTATTCCACCTCTTTATTAAATGTTTATGTAAATGGAAACATATAATACCTTGTGTAAAATAGATAGCCAATGGGAATTCGCTGTATGAGTCCGGGAACTCAAACAGGGGCTCTGTAACAATCTAGATGGGTGAGATGGAGANTTTCTTTTCACATATTATTATTCCACCTCTTTATTAAATGTTTATGTAAATGGAAACATATAATACCTTGTGTAAAATAGATAGCCAATGGGAATTCGCTGTATGAGTCCGGGAACTCAAACAGGGGCTCTAACAATCTAGATGGGTGAGATGGAGAGGGAGAAGAGAGGGAGGCTCAAGAGGGAGGGGACATAGGTATACCTATGGCTGATTCATGTTGATACTTGGCAGAAAACAACAAAATTCTGTAAAGCAATTATCCTTCAAATTTAAAAAAATGTTTATATAAGGTAAAATGCTGCAAGCTGTTTATTTAGTTGTTAACAAGAAGACACGTTAGCTGTCGTACAGCTTGTACTATCTGGGAAAGAAGATATCACATGACTATTTATGCANTCAAGAGGGAGGGGACATAGGTATACCTATGGCTGATTCATGTTGATACTTGGCAGAAAACAACAAAATTCTGTAAAGCAATTATCCTTCAAATTTAAAAAAATGTTTATATAAGGTAAAATGCTGCAAGCTGTTTATTTAGTTGTTAACAAGAAGACACGTTAGCTGTCGTACAGCTTGTACTATCTGGGAAAGAAGATATCACATGACTATTTATGCAATTAACACTGTAATGATATTAAGATAGAGAAACAGAGGATGCTATGAACACTGAAACAGGGAGCTTGACCTAGCCTAATGAGTGTGGGAAAGATTTCTGGGGAAAAACAGTGATAGAAAACTCTGGATAAGTCAGGGTTTGGTGAGGGAAGAGAACAACTTCAGTTTTGTTTGAGGCGTGGAGAGTCTGTGGACACCCTGTGATATACAGGAGTACATGGATGGATATATAGCTGTACAGCTCAGAGGACAGGGCTAGCTAGAAAAAATAAATTTAAGAGTCATCAGTGGATAGATGAGAATTGAATTTATGAATATGGATGAAATCACCTCGGTAGAGAATAGAGCATGGGAAGACAAGAGGGTTGTAAGAAACTCTAGGGACTTCCCTGGGACTTCCCAAGTGGTACAGTGGTAAAGAATCTGCCTGTGAAGCAGGTGACACGGGAGACCCAGGTTCAATCCCAGGGGCAGGAAGATCCCCTGGAGAAGGAAATGGCAATCCAAGTACTCTTGCCTGGGAAATCCCGTGGACAGAGGGACCTGGTGGGCTACAGTAGCCCATCAGGCTCCTCTGTCCTGGGGGTTGCAANGGAGACCCAGGTTCAATCCCAGGGGCAGGAAGATCCCCTGGAGAAGGAAATGGCAATCCAAGTACTCTTGCCTGGGAAATCCCGTGGACAGAGGGACCTGGTGGGCTACAGTAGCCCATCAGGCTCCTCTGTCCTGGGGGTTGCAAAGAGCCAGACACAACTTAGCGACTAAACAGCAGTAGCAGCAAGGACTTCCTTGGTGGGCCAGTTGTTAAGAATCCATCTGACAATACAGGAAACACATATTAGACCCCCAGTCCACAAATTAAGATCCCACGTGACATGAGGCAACTAAGCCCGTGTGCAGCAACTACTGAGCCCTCGCACCCTAGTACCTGTGCAACCAGAGACACCCTTGCACCTCAACTAGAGAGTAACCCCTCCTCTCCACAGCTAGGAAAAGCCCACATGCAGCAATTAAGAGCCTGCATGCCATAACAAATACCCGGCACAGCCAAATGATAATAATAATACATTCAAAAAAAGAAACTCGGAGAAGGCAATGGCACTTCACTCCAGTACTCTTGCCTGGAAAATCCCATGGATGGAGGAGCCTAGTGGGCTGCAGTCCATGGGGTCACGAAGAGTCGGACACGACTGAGTGACTTCCCTTTCACTTTTCACTTTCATGCATTGGAGAAGGAAATGGCAACCCACTCCAGTGTTCTTGCTTAGAGAATCCCAGGGATGGGGAGTCTGGTGGGCTGCTGTCTATGGGGTCGCACAGAGTCGGACACAACTGAAGCGACTTAGCAGTAGCAGCAGCAGCCACTTAAATATTAAATAAATGAGTCAGAAAAGATGACTGGAAGGGGAAGGTGGAAGTGGGCACAGAGGAAGACCAAGAGCATATGGTATCCAGGAAACTAAGAGAAGGGAATGTTTTAAAGGTAGACAAAAGTATTGAATATTATGATAATTCAAAATGATAACCATGAAAAATGTGTGGGATTCAATGACACAGAGGCCCACCTTGTACCATTTCAGTGGAGCAGTAGGACCAAAGACTTTTAGTACCATGGACTAGGGTGACAGCTTAGCATGCATTGTTTTCAATTTTATTCTCCCATAAACTCTATTAGAAGGATACTGTTGTTACCGCTATTTTACAAATGGTGACACTGAGTTTTTGAAAGGTTAAGCCTCACAACAAATGGTAGAGGTAGACTGGAAACCCCAGTCTAACAGATTCCAGAAAATACACAGTAGAGTAGTGCCATGAAATCCAAGAAGGGATTTCAAGAAAGAGTTGGTAAATGAGTTGATGCAGAGAGAAAAGTTGAATGATTAATGGAAAAGATTCACTGGACTTTGTAACTAAGAATTCAGTGGATACTTTTATCAGAATAAATGAATTCAGTTCAGTTCAGTCACTCAGTTGTGTCCAACTTTTTACCACCCCAGCAGAAGACCCTAGTCCACTCTTTGGACTGCAGCATGCCAGGCTTCCAAGTCCATCACAAACTCCCGGAACTTGCTCAAACTCACATCCATCGAGTCAGTGATGCCATCCAACCATCTCATCCTCTGAAATTCCCTTCTTCTCTCTCCTTGAATCTTTCCCAGCATCAGGGTCTTTTCCAATGAGTCAACTCTTCACATCAGGTGGCCAAAGTATTGGAATTTCACAGCATCAGTCCTTCCAGTGAATATTCAGGACTGATTTCCTTTACGATTGACCAGTTGGATCTCCTGCAGTGCAAGGAACTCTCAAGAGTCTTCTCCAACAACACAGTTCAAAAGCATCAGTTCTTCAGTGCTCAGCTTTCTTTTAAGTCCAACTCTAACATCCATACATGACTACTGGAAAAACCATAGCTTTGATTAGATGGATCTTTGTCAGCAAAGTAATGTCTCTGCTTTTTAATATGCTGCCTAAGATGGTCATAGTTTTTCTTCCAAAGAGCAAGCATCTTTTAATTTTATGGCTGCAGTCACCATCTGCAGTGATTTTGGAGCCCAACAAAATAAAGTCTGTCATTGTTTCCATTGTTTCTCCATCTATTTGCCATGAAGTGATGGGACCAAATGCCATGATCTTTGTTTTTGAACACTGAGTTTTAATCCAGCTTTTTCAATCTCCTCTTTCACTTTCATCAAGAGGTTTTTCATTTCCTCTTCACTTTCTGCCATAAGGGTAGTGTTATCTGCCTATCTGAGGTTATTGATACTGCTTCTGGCAATCTTGATTCCAGCTTGTGCTTCATCTAGCCCAGCATTTCTCATGATGTACTATGCATATAAGTTAAATAAGCAGGGTGACAATATAGAGCCTTGATGTACTCCTTTCCCAATTTGGAAACAGTCTGTTGTTCCATGTCCAGTTCTAACTGGTGCTTCTTGACCTGCATACAGATTTCTCAGGAGGCAGGTAAGGTGGTCTGGTATTCCCATTTCTTGAAGAATTTTCCACAGTTTGTTGTGATCTACATAGTCAAAGGCTTTGGCATAATCAATAAAGCATAAGTAGANTTTCTTTTCACATATTATTATTCCACCTCTTTATTAAATGTTTATGTAAATGGAAACATATAATACCTTATGTAAAATAGATAGCCAATGGGAATTCGCTGTATGAGTCCGGGAACTCAAACAGGGGCTCTGTAACAATCTAGATGGGTGAGATGGAGAGGGAGAAGAGAGGGAGGTTCAAGAGGGAGGGGACATAGGTATACCTATGGCTGATTCATGTTGACACTTGGCGGAAAACAACAAAATTCTGTAAAGCAATTATCCTTCAAATTTAAAAAAATGTTTATATAAGGTAAAATGCTGCAAGCTGTTTATTTAGTTGTTAACAAGAAGACACNCATATAATACCTTATGTAAAATAGATAGCCAATGGGAATTCGCTGTATGAGTCCGGGAACTCAAACAGGGGCTCTGTAACAATCTAGATGGGTGAGATGGAGAGGGAGAAGAGAGGGAGGTTCAAGAGGGAGGGGACATAGGTATACCTATGGCTGATTCATGTTGACACTTGGCGGAAAACAACAAAATTCTGTAAAGCAATTATCCTTCAAATTTAAAAAAATGTTTATATAAGGTAAAATGCTGCAAGCTGTTTATTTAGTTGTTAACAAGAAGACACGTTAGCTGTCGTACAGCTTGTACTATCTGGGAAAGAAGATATCACATGACTATTTATGCAATTAACACTGTAATGATATTAAGATAGAGAAACGGAGGATGCTACGAACACTGAAACAGGGAGCTTGACCTAGCCTAATGAGTGTGGGAAAGATTTCTGGGGAAAAACAGTGATAGAAAACTCTGGATAAGTCAGGGTTTGGTGAGGGAAGAGAACAACTTCAGTTTTGTTTGAGGCGTGGAGAGTCTGTGGACACCCTGTGATATACAGGAGTACATGGATGGATATATAGCTGTACAGCTCAGAGGACAGGGCTAGCTAGAAAAAATAAATTTAAGAGTCATCAGTGGATAGATGAGAACTGAATTTATGAATATGGATGAAATCACCTAGGTAGAGAATAGAGCATGGGAAGACAAGAGGGTTGTAAGAAACTCTAGGGACTTCCCTGGCACTTCCCAAGTAGTACAGTGGTAAAGAATCTGCCTGTGAAGCAGGTGACACAGGAGACCCAGGTTCAATCCCAGGGGCAGGAAGATCCCCTGGAGAAGGAAATGGCAATCCAAGTACTCTTGCCTGGGAAATCCCGTGGACAGAGGGACCTGGTGGGCTACAGTAGCCCATCAGGCTCCTCTGTCCTGGGGGTTGCAAAGAGCCAGACACAACTTAGCGACTAAACAGCAGTAGCAGCAAGGACTTCCTTGGTGGGCCAGTTGTTAAGAATCCATCTGACAATACAGGAAACACATATTAGACCCCCAGTCCACAAATTAAGATCCCACGTGACATGAGGCAACTAAGCCCGTGTGCAGCAACTACTGAGCCCTCGCACCCTAGTACCTGTGCAACCAGAGACACCCTTGCACCTCAACTAGAGAGTAACCCCTCCTCTCCACAGCTAGGAAAAGCCCACATGCAGCAATTAAGAGCCTGCATGCCATAACAAATACCCGGCACAGCCAAATGATAATAATAATACATTCAAAAAAAGAAACTCGGAGAAGGCAATGGCACTTCACTCCAGTACTCTTGCCTGGAAAATCCCATGGATGGAGGAGCCTAGTGGGCTGCAGTCCATGGGGTCACGAAGAGTCGGACACGACTGAGTGACTTCCCTTTCACTTTTCACTTTCATGCATTGGAGAAGGAAATGGCAACCCACTCCAGTGTTCTTGCTTAGAGAATCCCAGGGATGGGGAGTCTGGTGGGCTGCTGTCTATGGGGTCGCACAGAGTCGGACACAACTGAAGCGACTTAGCAGTAGCAGCAGCAGCCACTTAAATATTAAATAAATGAGTCAGAAAAGATGACTGGAAGGGGAAGGTGGAAGTGGGCACAGAGGAAGACCAAGAGCATATGGTATCCAGGAAACTAAGAGAAGGGAATGTTTTAAAGGTAGACAAAAGTATTGAATATTATGATAATTCAAAATGATAACCATGAAAAATGTGTGGGATTCAATGACACAGAGGCCCACCTTGTACCATTTCAGTGGAGCAGTAGGACCAAAGACTTTTAGTACCATGGACTAGGGTGACAGCTTAGCATGCATTGTTTTCAATTTTATTCTCCCATAAACTCTATTAGAAGGATACTGTTGTTACCGCTATTTTACAAATGGTGACACTGAGTTTTTGAAAGGTTAAGCCTCACAACAAATGGTAGAGGTAGACTGGAAACCCCAGTCTAACAGATTCCAGAAAATACACAGTAGAGTAGTGCCATGAAATCCAAGAAGGGATTTCAAGAAAGAGTTGGTAAATGAGTTGATGCAGAGAGAAAAGTTGAATGATTAATGGAAAAGATTCACTGGACTTTGTAACTAAGAATTCAGTGGATACTTTTATCAGAATAAATGAATTCAGTTCAGTTCAGTCACTCAGTTGTGTCCAACTTTTTACCACCCCAGCAGAAGACCCTAGTCCACTCTTTGGACTGCAGCATGCCAGGCTTCCAAGTCCATCACAAACTCCCGGAACTTGCTCAAACTCACATCCATCGAGTCAGTGATGCCATCCAACCATCTCATCCTCTGAAATTCCCTTCTTCTCTCTCCTTGAATCTTTCCCAGCATCAGGGTCTTTTCCAATGAGTCAACTCTTCACATCAGGTGGCCAAAGTATTGGAATTTCACAGCATCAGTCCTTCCAGTGAATATTCAGGACTGATTTCCTTTACGATTGACCAGTTGGATCTCCTGCAGTGCAAGGAACTCTCAAGAGTCTTCTCCAACAACACAGTTCAAAAGCATCAGTTCTTCAGTGCTCAGCTTTCTTTTAAGTCCAACTCTAACATCCATACATGACTACTGGAAAAACCATAGCTTTGATTAGATGGATCTTTGTCAGCAAAGTAATGTCTCTGCTTTTTAATATGCTGCCTAAGATGGTCATAGTTTTTCTTCCAAAGAGCAAGCATCTTTTAATTTTATGGCTGCAGTCACCATCTGCAGTGATTTTGGAGCCCAACAAAATAAAGTCTGTCATTGTTTCCATTGTTTCTCCATCTATTTGCCATGAAGTGATGGGACCAAATGCCATGATCTTTGTTTTTGAACACTGAGTTTTAATCCAGCTTTTTCAATCTCCTCTTTCACTTTCATCAAGAGGTTTTTCATTTCCTCTTCACTTTCTGCCATAAGGGTAGTGTTATCTGCCTATCTGAGGTTATTGATACTGCTTCTGGCAATCTTGATTCCAGCTTGTGCTTCATCTAGCCCAGCATTTCTCATGATGTACTATGCATATAAGTTAAATAAGCAGGGTGACAATATAGAGCCTTGATGTACTCCTTTCCCAATTTGGAAACAGTCTGTTGTTCCATGTCCAGTTCTAACTGGTGCTT
This sequence comes from Neotragus moschatus, assembly GCA_006410615.1. Taxonomy (NCBI): domain Eukaryota; kingdom Metazoa; phylum Chordata; class Mammalia; order Artiodactyla; family Bovidae; genus Neotragus; species Neotragus moschatus. The sequence goes on from SJYA01001024.1 coordinate 752,250, forward strand.
CTTGACCTGCATACAGATTTCTCAGGAGGCAGGTAAGGTGGTCTGGTATTCCCATTTCTTGAAGAATTTTCCACAGTTTGTTGTGATCTACATAGTCAAAGGCTTTGGCATAATCAATAAAGCATAAGTAGATATTTTTCTGGAACTCTCTTGCTTTTGTGGTGATCCAGTGGATGTTGGCAATTTGATCTCTGGTTCCTCTGCCTTTTCTAAAACCAGCTTGAACATCTGGAAGTTCACAGTTTACGTACTGTTGAAGCCTGGCTTGGAGAATTTTGAGCATTACTTTGCTATCATGTGAGATAAGTGAAATTGTATGGTACTTTGAGCATTCTTTGGCATTGCCCTTCTTTGGGATTGGAATGAAAACTGACCTTTTCCAGTCCTGTGGCCACTGCTGAGTTTTCCAAGTTTGCTGGCATACTGAGTGCCACAGCATCATCTTTCAGGATTTGAAATAGCTCAACTGGAATTCCATCACCTCCACTAGCTTTGTTCTTAGTGATGCTTCGTAAGGTCCACTTGACTTCTCATTTCAGGATGTCTGGCTTGAAGTGAGTGATCACAACATCATGGTTATCTGGGTCATGAAAATCCTTTCTGTATAGTTCTGTGTATTCTTGTCACTTCTTAATATCTTCTGCTTCTGTTAGTGTCATTAGCCTGGTGGGAATGAAGCCTGACTTTAATGAATTATTAATAGAAAAAATGGACCTAGTGAAGTAATCAGTGAGGATAGACTACTCTTCAAAGGCTCTTGTTTGTAAAAGGAAAAAAGAGGGATATGGCATGAGAAGGAGATAGGGTGGGAACTTCTCGGGTGGTTTAGTTGTTAAGACACCACACTCCCCATATGAGCGGCACAAGTTTGATCTCTGGTCATGGAATGAGATCCTACCTGCTGCAGCTGAAAGATCCCATGTGTTACAACTGAGACCCGGTGCAACCAAATAAACAAATAAAAAGAAGGAGACAGGGTACTGGGAAAGACTTCTAAGATGAAGGACACCTAAGTATATTTATAGGCATAAAAAGGAGATGAAATGAATTGACAGTCACTCGTTCATGTCAGACTCTATGGACCCCATGGACTGTAGCCTGCCAGGCTTCTCTGTCCATGAAATTCTCCAGGCAAGAATACTGGAGTGGGTTGCCATTTCCTTCTCCCGGGGATCTTCCCATCCCAGGGAACAAACTCAGGTCTCCCACGTTGCAGGTAGATTCTTTACCATCTGAGTCATCAAAAAGGAGGAAGCAGGAGAGAAGTTAACAGTTCAACAGAGAAGGTGCTAACAGATGGAGTAGTTCAGTTCAGTTCAGTCACTCAGTTGTGTCCAACTCTTTGAGATCCCATGAACTGCAGCACGCCAAGCCTCCCTGTCCATCACTAACTCCTGGAGTCCACCCTAACACATGTCCATCAAGTTGGTGATGCCATCCAACCCTCTCATCCTCTGTCGTCCCCTTCTTCTCCTGTCCTCAATCTTGTCCAGCATCAGGGTCTTCTGAAATGAGTCAGCTGTTCGCATCAGGTGGCCAAAGTATTGGAGTTTCAGCTTCAACATCAGTCCCTCCAATGAACACCCAGGACTGATCTCCTCTAGGATAGACTGGTTGGATCTCCTTGCAGTCCAAGGGACTCTCAAGAGTCTTCTCCAACACCACAGTTCAAAAGCCCCAATTCTTCGTTGCTCAGCTTTCTTCACAGTCCAACTCTCACATCCATACATGACTACTAGAAAAACCATAGCCTTGACTAGATGGACATTTGTTGGCAAAGTAATGTCTCTGCTTTTGAATATGCTATCTAAATGGAGTGCTGCTAAGTTGCTTCAGTCGTGTCCGACTCTATGCAACCCCATAGACGGTAGCCCACAAGGCTCCCCCGTCCCTGGGGTTCTCCAGGCAAGAACACTGGAGTGGGTTGCCATTTCCTTCTCCAATGCATGAAAGTGAAAAGTGAAAGTGAAGTCGTTCAGTTGTGTCTGACCCTCAGCAACCCCATGGACTGCAGCCCACCAGGCTTCTCTGTCCATGGGATTTTCCAGGCAAGAGTACTGGAGTGGGGTGCCATTGCCTTCTGGATCTAGATGGAGTAATGTCCTATTATTGAGGGCAAGCTTGAGGGCATGAGGTTATTTAAAGGAATAAACATTAAATTTCTAAATATTAAATTGGGAAAGGAGTACATTAAGGCTGTATATTGTCACCCTGCTTATTTAACTTATATGCAGAGTACATCATGAGAAATGCTGGGCTGGATGAAGCACAAGCTGGAATCAAGATTTCCAGAAGTAGTATCAATAACCCCAGCTTTAATTTATTGCTTTAATAATATTAATTTAAAGCAGTCAATAACCTCATTTAAAAGCAATGTAAAGTGGTTACACCAAGAGTGGAACAGCTCCTTCTTTGAAGGCTAGCAGAAAGAAGGAAAGAGTTTTATGACTTAAGGCAAAGGAAGACACAACTGGCTTGATTTTCCCTTTGAAAGAGGAGATTAGATTGTCTTCTGAGACTGAAAGGGGAGAGGAGCAGGCATTCGGGAGTTAGGATATTGGTAATAATGAAACATGACGTCGGTGGTGAGGGACCAATGCAGGATGTACAGTCCTTCTAGGCAGGCAAACACAAACACCAAGACTCCGAGGAAGGATGTGGGCCACTCAAGCCCAGCTGCTTGTCCCAGATTCACCAAAGAACAAAATGAAGTGACAAAGAGAGGTCAAATGTACCACCATAATTACAAGGATCAGAACAAGTCTCCCCAGAATGTGTCACTTTGGTATGTAGACTATTTTGAGCTGAAAATAACCAAGATCCAGCAGATTTGAGCAAAACTTTTACCTCTGTCTTAACTGCCTAGAATTTAGATAGAAGGCCTGGTCCAGGAAAAGTACTATCACCATAGATAACTATAATACTAAGAAGATGGGCTAGATGTGATAGGCTGGAGGGGAGCTGGCTAAGTGTCAAGATCAAAATTCTCTCTGTGTTCCATTGTCTCTGCATGGTATGGTAAATATTTGTTGACCAAACATTTACTCTTCCCATCTCCCTGTGAATTGTCTTCTTCCACTATAAGTCCCAGGACCCCTACTTACTTTTCCTTAACTCCGGATATCATATAAGCCTCAACTGTCTGACTACCTGAGGGTCATATATTTTTGTGAGGCCTTGTACATATGTGATTAAATTGGCTTGGTCCTTTTAATCAGTGCAAACTGTTCTGTTAATTTGATTATTACACCAGCCAAAGAAGGGGAGAGGAAAAAAATTTCCTCCCCTGCAGTACTGAATGTTTCTCTGCCTGGAAACAAGAAACCTGGGAAATAAGTATTCTTTATTAACAAAATAAACAATACTGACTGTGGCCTTTTGCTTTCCTAGGAAGGAGAAAGTCCTGCCCAAGAACTTGAGCTGGCCCAAGATAAAGGAAAAACTGTGATTTCAAAGCTTCTGAGGGTGCTTCATGCTGCTAACAGCACAGAAGTTACGTTAGCAAGATTTGTTGATTTTTTTTTTTAAATATGCATAAGTCGGTCCAGAGTTACATTCACAGTCATGGCTGCAGAAAATTGAATTGCTGTGAATGACAGAATAAGATGTAGTTTTTTGATCTGGGGAAAGTCAGCAAAGAATAGAGTGGAGAACAGCAAAATACAGAGCAAAGAGAGTTCAGAAGGGTAGAGGCAGGAATTCAGAGCTAGAGGCGGTCAGGAATATCGAAACCTCTATCCCATTGCCCGATAAAAAAAAAAAAAATTATTTTGCCCAAAACATTAGGAACTGTTTTGCATCCCCACCAGACATAAGATGTGAGGTTAAAGAATGGGGGATTGCATGCATTTCAGTGAAATGCAACAGATAAAATAATCCCAGAGCTGGCATATTTGGCGAATATCCAAGCCCTGACACTCACATGTTCCCCACCCCCACTGCTGAAATCACCTGTGTGCAGTGTCGGGGCGGGGGGATGGGGAGGAAGGGGGTGACCGGAAGAGAGAGGGTTCAGGGATGAAGCGAGGCTCCAAGATCACTGGGGGTCAGAGCTGGCATGAACATTTTGATAACTGAAAAACTGTTGCTATATTTTGACTTTAAACATCTGTGGGGACCTTGGAAAACTTGTTTATCAGGAGGGTTGTTGGAAAAGGGATCAAATATAGCAGCCACTCTAGCTGATACCTTTGAAACTGCCCCTTCTTGTCTATCTTCCTCTAGGCACACAGCCTCTTTCACTGAATTTATACATCATGACTTTCTAATTATTAACTGAAGTGCCTTGCCTGGGAAGCTTCCTTAGAAACTGCTTCAGAAAGAGTTTAATGTAACAAAAATCTAAACTTAGACTGAAAATTGAGTAGCAATTTGAAGACAATAAGTCGATGTCATTATTAGCATAATGAGATAATAGCTCTAACTGTCGCTGGTATCTACATGCAAGCCCCTGCCTCAGGAGGCTGGAAATTTTCTTCCCATGTTCCCAAAAGATTCTTCAAGAAAGCATAAAGATTTCTGAGTTTCTTTTCTGCCTTTCCCATTTGGAAATGTTTGCATTAAAAAAGGAAAAAAGAAAAAAACTCCTGCCCAAAGCAAAAACTCAAAGCATTCAAACATCATTTAAAATCTTTATGCACCATTCACTGTGCTGGGATAGCAGAACGACTAGGTCTCAAAAGCACTCTCAGGGTCAACTTTGAAATTCTCCTTTCATTCACTCTAAGGGTTTCTCTGATAGTTCAGTTGGTAAATAATCCACCTGCAATGCAGGAGACCCCAGTTGATTCTTTTGTCAGGAGGATCCACTGGAGAAGGGATAGGCTACCCGCTCCAGTGTTCTTGGGCTTCCCTTGTGGCTCAGCTGGTTAAAAAAAAAAAAAAAAGCCACCTACAATAAGGGAGACCTGCATTTGATCCCTGGGTCGGGAATATCCCATGGAGAAGGGAAAGGCTACCCACTTCAGTATTCTGGCCTAGACAATTCCATGGACATGGATAAGCCGGACATGACTGAGCAACTTCCACTTTCACTTTTTCCTTCTAAAAATTTTTAAGTATTCAGAATGCCATGGCAAAAGCAATTTAGTGTAACAGGCAGTTAGAGAACGTGCCTTCAAATTTCAGCTCCACCATTTCTTATGTTATGTGATGCTGCACAAGCTACAAAAACTCACCAGTCAAGGTTTCCTCATTAATAAAACTGAGATAAAAATGGTATCTGCCTCAAAGTTTTGAGCATTCAATGAGACAGAGCTTTTGTCTCATGCTAGTGTCCATCACCATTTATGAATTCCTCTTTTCCAGTTACTCAAGCTAGAACATTCATTGAATCCCTGCTATGTAAATACCAGGAATCATACCAGGGTACCTTCATCATACAAAGATGAAGATGATGAAGATCTCAGAGCTCACAGTTTTGTTCACTTCTCCACAACCTTTGTGAAACTGGTAAGTAGCTTAATAACCACCAGACTCTACAATGGATCACCTATAAAAATAAAATTTCAGCTCATCATCACCCTACAGATGTCTACCAGTTATATGTATGTGCCAGAAGTTTTCAGGAAATGTATCTGGTTATGTAAAGGGGTGAACTTGGGAGAGTAATAAAATTTAATATACTAACAATGGATATATATTCATTGGGCTTAATCTAAATATGAACTTGGAAGCTTTTTTTCTAAATCCTGGGACTTTACAGCTTTATATGAAAAAAAAAACTGGACTTCTGTGAGTCTTTTCCTATTCAGTTGATGAATATTAAAAAAAAACAAAGCATATCACAGTTTTGTTTTGTTTTTTTCCCTAGAGGGAGAACTCAAAGTACAGAGTGTTTTCTAGCTAGCACTGGAAAGAGAATTTGGGGACCAATTCTATTTTGTCCCTTTCACCCTTCAGCCTCACCCTCATTAAACCTTTAACTGGAAACCTTTCAAAATTGATAAAAATACACTGTTAACATCCCTGAAATCAAAATAGCAAAGTGGTTCTCAAATGAAGCCAATGTGCCCTACCAACAAGGTTTTCACTATAATATAATTTAAAATAGTACCTCTTTTCCCCATTGTAGACAGGAAATCACTAACAGAACAAGCACCAGCTTCAGATTTATTTAAAGATAGCACATGAATGAGGTATCCAAAAGGGTTTGGTTCCCTTAATGATGAACACATTTTATGACTTTCCTTCAAATGATGGAGAAATACTACCCAACATCTTACACCTTCTGGAGTTCCTGCACATAAAACATCCCTTTTCCTGACAGAATTTCTTTCCAATTCTTTTTTCACCGCTCCTTTACCCACTGTATTTTATATATGTTCCAAATCACTTTTATCTTTCAATGTGAATGCTGTTGGGTGAGCGCACAAAGAGAAATACTAAAATGGATTTAATTTGAACATGTGAAGGAAGAACTCTTTGGAGAAGAAGACTAGATTCACAACTGGGTATATGCAAGGGTATAACTATATGTGTATTATACACAACTGAGTATACAAATATACAAAATTAAATATTTAATACTGTGTTTGTAACAAAGAGTAAGCTCAAGTACCCATTGTGTGATATAAGTTTTAAGAAAGAAAAATCATTCTGTTTTTAAACATCAAAAGAATGAACCATTAATTAGATAAAAGTCTACTTGAAAGACAAAATCACAAGGTTTAAAGGAAATTACTTAAATATTCAGAAATCCTCCTCCTCTTTCTAGTCCCATATATACTATTAATGTTGCATTAAATACCATCTCTTCTGCTATAATGTGATCCTTATGTTCCTAAAAAACAATCATCCAAAACCATGCTGTAAAAATAACGGGTTTAATGGAGGGAAAAAGAGATTGAGAGCTAGAGAATTCCAGAGCCTTAATAACAAATTTAACTTTCCTGCAGGACTTTCAGTAATAAAGCTGACTTTTCAATGGCTCTAAGGACATAGCTATAAAGGGAACTCTCATTTCTTGATAATTACTAACTCAAGGGAAAGACCTTGCTTTTACGTTACTACACTAAGATTAATACAATATTTCTTAGATTTTTAAATAATTGTTTTGACCATTGTTATGAAGAGCAAATCTCAAAGCCAGTCAAATAAGCTGCTGCAATCTGTGATTTTTTTTTTTACCCTTACATTCTGGGTGTTAGTTTTTCATTATGAGTTATTGCTTTACAACCTTAAGCTCTATGTAATATAAGTCATGTTCCTTTATTAATTATTACTTTTTAAGTTTAAAAGTTTGGCATTTTTTTTCTTAAAATAAGTATCAGCAAATGAGGATCCCAGAATTTAAGAATATGACAGATATCTATAGATGTGAATATTTTAAGTGCAACTCCTGCTTCAGAGTAGGGGACAGACAAGTCATATCTCTTTTTCAAGGAGTAATCTAGAAATCACTACCACTAGAAATCTGGAAAGGTGTTAAGATATTTGTAATTTATTTTACAATAATTCAACAGAGACAGTGTGCTCTTATGAATGTGCCAGTCAGTTCAAGCTTCAATTCTACAATCACTCTGTAAAATTCAGACTATAAGGAGAGTCAGTCAGCGTTATTTCAGAAAAGCCACACTCCACTACAGGCAATTTGGTTAGCCACATCTCCATCAACAGCTGAGGCTTTGTTAACTAGTGAGGTAAGCATTGGAAAAGGGTTTTTATTGGAGAAATTACTGGTTTGTTAACTAGCACGACAAACGTTAGAAATGAGCTCAAGGTATTCAAGACATATGTGTTAACTGAATTATTTTCTGAGCCTCAAACATACTTGAATAGAGACTGAGAATCTTGGAAGCTTCTGGCCTGCACCTTTATGAGTAGAGCTCATTCTTGGTCCCGAAACGTCCTGCTTGGATGCCTTGGATTAGAAGGAATTCAGTTGCCTTATTCCTGCCTCTGTACTGCTGGGTGTGTGCCTTAACAAAATGTTCTTATGATTAAGGCAACTGAAGAATCTGAAAGAACACAGAGCTGGGACTCATCAAGTTTACCAAACAATCCTTTTGTGCCTATTTTCTGAAGAATGCCTATTTAACAAATACTTCAATGTGTGGTATTTTTGTTCTGCAAAAGGCAATGGCAACCCACTCCAGCACTCTTGCCTGGAAAATCACATGGATAGAGGAGCCTGATAGGCTGCAAGTCCATGGGGTCGCTAAGAGTTGGATGTGACTGAGCAACTTCACTTTCACTTTTCACTTTCATGCATTGGAGAAGGAAATGGCAACTCACTCCAGTGTTCTTGCCTGGAGAATCCCAGGGACAGCGGAGCCTGGTGGGCTGCCATCTATGGGGTCGCACAGAGTCGAACATGACTGAAGAGACTTAGCAGCAGCAGCCAGATTTTAAGAGAGTAAAAAGCCTCTTGATGAAAGTGAGAGAGGAGAATGAAAATGTTGGCTTAAAGCTCAGCGTTCAGAAAACTAAGATCATGGCATCCGGTCCCATCACTTCATGGGAAATAGATGGGGAGACAGTGGAAACAGTGTCAGACTTTATTTGGGGGGGCTCCAAAATCACTGCAGATGGTGATTGCAGCCATGAAATTAAAAGATGCTTACACCGTGGAAGGAAAGTTATGACCAACCTAGATAGCATATTCAAAAGCAGAGACATTACTTTGCCAACAAAGGTCTGTCTAGTCAAGGCTATGGTTTTTCCAGTGGTCATGTATGGATGTGAGAGTTGGACTGTGAAGAAAGCTGAGTGCCGAAAAATGGTTTCTTTTGAACTGTGGTGTTGGAGAAGACTCTTGAGAGTCCCTTGAACTGCAAAAAGATCCAACCAGTCCATTCTAAAGGAGATCGGTCCTGGGTGTTCATTGGAAGGACTGATGCTGAAGCTGAAACTCCAGTACTTTGGCCACCTCATGTGAAGAGTTGACTCATTGGAAAAGACCCTGATGCTGGGAGAGATTAGGGGCAGGAAGAGAAGGGGACAACAGAGGATGAGATGGCTGAATGGCATCACTGACTTGATGGACATGAGTTTGAGTGAACTCCAGGAGTTGGTGATGGACAGGGAGGCCTGGCATCCTGTGATTCATGGAGTCACAATGAGTTGAACACGACTGAGCTACTGAATTGAACTGAGCTTATAACAGGTCTCCTCAAAAAGTGTTACAAATGGTCATATGCCATCTAAAATTGACGTCCTGGTTCCCAAGCTAAAACTTCTATGTGATATTGACTAAAATAAGCAACAATATTGATTTCTTTAATTCTGGTAATAGTAGTTTAGTAAGAGAAAGGAATGAATGAGTTTAGAAAAAACAGACAATTGCAAAGAAATTATTTTTAGTCTGCAGATTAAAAATGATTTAAACTATTACTCTAATCTTCTGATTTTTTTTTTTTTTTTTGATAATGACAATGTTCTCAGAATAGCAATCTACCCTATGGGTTAAGCAAAGAAATGATGAACAGAGTAGCATAGAAAAGCACCCTGAAGAGATGCATGACAAATCCAGGAGGTAAAAGAATAATAGTTTTTTAATATGATTCTCAATCTTCAACAAATCTCTTAGTTTGCAAACCATCTATAACCCAATGCTTTTAAGAGCCAAGCAAGTCATGTTGAAATGGAATAAGACCCTCTGGTCCTTCCCCCAAGTCCTCTTCCTGCCTAGTCTGTGGAAAAACTATAGCCAAAGAATAAGGTTATTCAGAGACATGAAAAAATGCAAAACAAAGGAAAAGAGTTCAGCAAGACTAAATTATAATAGTGTGGTCACTAAGCACAGTCAAGGACCTTTAGTTCCTCCCCCAAGGGCAATATCTTTCATTGTGATCCATATCCTGCATGGATACTGAAATCCCAACCACGTGGAAGACGTTAACTGCATCATGACCAGACTGAAGCCACGACGTAAGCAGCCACCATTCTGAAAATCTGCCTCAAAGAAATGGGAACACACCAACCATGGAACGGAACATTAACTGTACTTAAAACCATCAGTTGATGCTGGTCAGACCACCGATGACCAATTTCAAGACGACCGTCAGAACTGATTGTGCTGTTTCTGAATGTGGTCCCTTCCCTCCAACTACGAAAGCTCTTGCCAAGTGATTATCAGGTAGGGGAACAGCCTTTGGGATACAAGTCTTCCCTCCCTGCTGATTGCTGGCATCTAAAATAAAGCAAACTTTCTTTTCCACCAAGCTTGCCTCTTTATTGGCTTTTGAGTAGTGAGCAGTCAGCCCCCACTTTCAGTGACAATACTGTTCTGTGAAACAAACTGGGTGTAATACTGAAGGACTCTGGTAATCTTTAGAAAGCACATGCCTTTTCCAAAGCAAAAAAATGTGGCTCAGCTCTCATCAGTGGCATCCAGATTAACATAAGGGCTAAATCATTTGGTTTTTCAAGAGAGTACAAAAATCCATACTTAATGTGAAATCTCTTGAAGCTCCTATGTTTACAATTAATACTGTGCAGCAGAGTATTGACTCAACAGATCTGGGTTGACTATACTCTTTACATTCCGAAAAAGAATTTGGCTTCCCTTGGCTCCTATAAAGTAACCTCTAAGCCTTGAAATACCATGTCTGATAGGACTGCTTTGTTTATCTAAGGACCTTGGACCACATCAGAGAGTCCATGCTAACAATATGATTTATGATAGGGACCTAGGGTCATGTGATATCAGCTTGACCTCTAGAGAGAATGGAGAATAAGGCCCGCCACATAGGTTGTCAGTCATACCTACATGACCACCCAAAAAAAGCACTAGATACCACTAGATACCAACTATGCTCATAAGCATCACTATAAATAAAGCTAGTGGAGGTGGTAGAATTTCAGCTGAGCTATTTCAAATCTTAAAAGATAATGGTGTGAAAGTGCTATACTCAATATACCAGCAAATTTGGAAAACTCAGAAGTGGCCAAAGGACTGGAAAAGGTCAGTTTTCATTCCAATCCCAAAGAAAGGCAATACCCAAAGAATGCTCAAACTACTACACAATGCACTCATTTCACATGATAGCAAGGTCATGCTCAAAATCCTCCAAGCTAGGCTTCAACAGTACCAAGAGTNCAGTGATTTTGGAGCCCAAAAAAATAAAATCTGACACTGTTTCCACTGTTTCTCCATCTATTTCCCATGTTCAACTTACTGACTTCTAAAAAGAGATTTCAGTAGAGAAGATAACCTATATTTAAACTAGGGTAAATTTTAGAAACCATTTAATCCCCATGTGTCCATATTTAATAAGCCATACAGCTATTTTTTGAAATGAAATATGATACAGAAAAATGAAGTGAAAGTAAAAGTCATTCAGTCATGTCCAACTCTGCAACTCCTTGCACTATACAATCCATGGAATTTTCCAGATCAGAATACTGAAGTGGGTAGCCTTTCCCTTCTCCAGGGGATCTTCCCAACCCAGGGATCAAACACAGGTCTCCTGCATTGCAGGCAGATATTTTACCAGCTGAGCCACAAGGAAGCCCAAGAACATTGGAGTGGTTAGCCTGTTGATTCCTTTCCAACAAAGGAATCAAACTGGGGTCTCCTGCACTGCAGGTGGATTCTTTACCAACTGAGCTATGGGAAGCCATTAAGATACAGAAGCCACTATATAAAATAGCTTTTAAAAATTACATCCAACCAGTCTATCCTAAAGGTGATCAGTCCTGGGTGTTCATTGGTAGGACTGATGTTGATGCTGAAATTCCCACACTTTGGCCACCTGATTCGAAGAGTTGACTTATTGGAAAAGACTCTGATGCTGGGAGGGATTGGGAGCAGGAAGAGAAGGGGACAACAGAGGATGAGATGGCTGGATGGCATCACTGACTCAATGGACATGGGTTTGGATTTGGTGATGAACAGGGAGGCCTAGTGTGCTGCGGTTCATGGGGTCACAAAGAGTCGGGCTGCTGCTGCTGCTGCTAAGTCGCTTCAGTCATGTCCGACTCTGTGCGACCCCATGGACGGCAGCCCGCCAGGCTCCCCCGTCCCTGGGATTCTCCAGGCAAGAACACCGGAGTGGGTTGCCATTTCCTTCTCCAATGCATGAAAGTGAAAAGTGAAAGTGAAGTCGCTCAGTCGTGTCTGGCTATTAGCGACCCCATGGACTGAAGCCTACCAGACTCCTCCGTCCATGGGATTTTCCAGGCAAGAGTACTGGAGTGGGGTGCCAGAGTCAGGCACGACTGAGCAAGTGAACTGAATTGAAAAATTACATCAATTAAAATGGCACCCCACTNGTGAAGTCGCTCAGTCGTGTCTGGCTATTAGCGACCCCATGGACTGAAGCCTACCAGACTCCTCCGTCCATGGGATTTTCCAGGCAAGAGTACTGGAGTGGGGTGCCAGAGTCAGGCACGACTGAGCAAGTGAACTGAATTGAAAAATTACATCAATTAAAATGGCACCCCACTCCAGCACTCTTGCCTGGAAAATCCCATGGACGGAGGAGTCTGGTAGGCTTCAGCCCATGGGGTCGCACAGAGTTGGACACGACTGAGCGANGTGGGGTGCCAGAGTCAGGCACGACTGAGCAAGTGAACTGAATTGAAAAATTACATCAATTAAAATGGCACCCCACTCCAGCACTCTTGCCTGGAAAATACCATGGACGGAGGAGTCTGGTAGGCTTCAGTCCATGGGGTCGCACAGAGTTGGACACGACTGAGCGACTTCACTTTCACTTTTCACTTTCATGCATTGGAGAAGGAAATGGCAACCCACTCCAGTGTTCTTGCCTGGAGAATCGCAGGGACGGTGGACCCTGATGGGTGGCCATCTATGGGGTTGCAGAGTTGGACATGACTGAAGTGACTTAGCAGCAGCCAACCCAAAGGCACCCTGCCGTTTCCTGATTTCTTATCTCTAGAGCAAAATTGGGGAAAATCAGGGTTCTGCAGCATGAAAACCACTCCCTTCAGTTTCAGATTTGAAAGGTAGAGCCTGAGAGGGAAGAGAAGAAATTTGTCAAAAGTACACAATACTAGCTAATGGAAGTCTGAAGACTGAACTCAGTTCTCCAGCTTCTAATACTGTATAACATTCTTTCCAGTGTTTCACACTGCCTGTCTATCTTTGTATAACTGAAATATCTTCTAAGTAAGAAACCATGAGATTAAATAAACCCAGAAATAGTATCTTAGTTATTCAAGAAATATTATGTTTATATTCCACGGACAGGAATAACACAGTTTATTTGCATTTGTAAAAGTTGAAAGAAAAGTGGAAGTGTTAGTAGCTCAGTTGTGTCCAACTCTTTGTGACCCCATGGATTGTATGGACTGTAGCCTGCCAGTCTCCTCTGTCCATGGAATTCTCCAGGCAAGAATACTGGAATGAGTTGCTATTTCCTTCTCCAGAGGATCTTCCCGACCCAGGGATCAAACCAGGTCTCCTGCATTATAGGCAGATTCTTTACCATCTGAGCCACCAGGGAAGTCCCTGTAAAAGTTGAGGAAGATATAAACTACAAAAGTGAAAACAAAGCTGAAGACAAGAGAATGCCATGATGAAAGTTTAAATTAAAAATATATATACCTAAATATAAAAGGTTACAGTGATAAAACATGATAAAATCCTATTAACCAGACAAATCTGCAAAAGGCATATAGCAACTTTCTGTGTTAAATTGCATTTAAAAAGCCTCATATTAATTTAGTCAAAGGTTATTTTCTATTTGAGTTAACACATCTAATGTTAACAAGAGACATACTGAGGAGTGAGTCAACAAACTGAAGAATAATGCTCTGTATTCATGCCTTAAAGTTCTCTGTACGCTCTACAGAATACATTACATTCCCTGATCTACAAAGGGCTTCCAAATACTTTATTTTCTTTAGTATTTATTTCAGTTTAGATATTAGTTATTACAAAGTAATTATTTAAATGCTATTAAATTTTAACTAGAAAATTATTATTAGTTAAAACCATTCAAATGTGTAATAAAAATCAAATGTCAGTTAATCCTTTCAGAAACTGGTGTATTAGTCTTGTATTGATGTACTACAAATTATCACACACTCAGCAGTATAATACAACATTCATTTATTGGCTCACAGTTCTGTATGTCAGATGTCTGGGCAGTTGGAGTCATTCACAGACCAAAATCAAAAGGTTGGCCATAGTGGAGTCACCTGAAGGATTTGAGAAGAATCCACTTCCAGGCTCATTCACATAACTTTTAGAATCCAGCTCCTTGCATGTGGAGAACTGAGATCTTCATTTATTTTCTGGCTATTGCCCAGAGGTTGCTCTCAACAACTAGAAGCCACTCTCCAGTTCTTGTATATGGCCCCTTCCATCTTCAAAACCATCAGTGCATCAAATCCTTCTTGTATTTTGAATGACTTCCTCTTCTGCCACCAACTCAGAAAACTCTGCTTTTGTGGTACTCGAGGGGTTAGATTAGGTCTATCCCATGATTTCTTTTTTGAGATACTCAAAGTCAGCTGATTAGTAACTTTAATTACCTCTGCAAAATTCCTTGGCCATGCAAGATAACTGCATGACATCCTATCATATTCACAGTCCTGGGGACCAGGGCAAGAAATTGTGAGGGGGCATCTTTAGATTTCAGCTTCCCACAGCTGATGTCTGCAAGTAAAACAACTACTTTTCCACTTCTCCCCAGTCGAAAACTTTCTATAGAATAATTTTAATTCCACTTCTCCAATCCTCAACACTTGTCATTTCCCTCTCCTCCACAAAGCTTTTGGAATGCATTCACTCATCCCCACCCCTTTTCTCATGCTTTACAGGCATATTTTAGCATTTATTTAAATATTCATTATAGTGTGTTCCCTGTGATTCAGTCATCCTCAATTAACATTATTTTATTCCCAGACAAATCATTTTCATCCATTAAGATTTATTTCTTATCTATCCTATCCACAACAGTATTCTAACTGTCAGAAACTATGCTGGCATATATTGGTGGTTTAGTCTATAAGTTGTGTCCAACTGTTGTGACACCATGGACTGTAGCCCAACCAGATTCCTCTGTCCAGGAGATTTTCCAAGGAAGAATACTAGAGTGGGTTACCATTTCCTTTTCCAGGAGATATTCCCAACCCAAGAATTGAACCCAGGTCTCTTGCACTGCAGATGGCCTCCTGCATTGCAGGCAGATTCTTTACCACTGAGCCACCAAGTGGCTGAGTCATGCTGACATATATTAGGAATACAATAACTAGTAACTGAATGAATCTGTTCATATGGCAAAACTCATTGTTCATCTTTTATTTCTGTCCTTTTCATCTTTCCTCTGCTTTGAGTTTTTAATTTGGACTCATCTACATTTTATTCAGATTAGCTCAAGTATTTTGCTCAGAGGAGTCTCTTGAATGATTCTGCTTTATCACCTATTCTTGAATATTTTTATGCAGGTAAATACTTTTGCTGGATACGGCATTCTTGAGGTTCTATCATTTTCCTTTGATGTCACTCATTTGTCTTAGTTTCCTTTGTTTACAGATGGTATTATTATTTAATCTTCCTTCCTGAAAGATTATAAAAAGTTTTTCTTTATCTATTAGAGTATCAGGAGTTTTATCAGAAAAAAACAGGGTGATTATCTTCTCTCATCAGTCCATCCTAGAACCTTGTGTGCTTTAAATCTTAAAGGCTTAGTTCAGCCCTAGAAGTTAATTAAGACTTATCAATGTCCCAAAGGGGAAGATCTCAGAATTAGGAGGATCCCACTTCTCCTCCATCTGTTTAAGCATTGAGAAGGGGAAAAGAGAATAGATTTTCCCCTTCTCAATGCTTATTATCCATATGTTCATTTTTCAAGATTTATCCTCCAATCACTTATCTTTTTCTTCATAATTTTCATCTAGCTTTCTTCTCTAGGTATTGATATTGGTTCTTGCACTTGGTTTTCTGGACCACTAACCTGTGGCTCAACAGGGATCATTATTCATGTACTGAATTTTTTGTTGTTGTTGTTAGAATTTATTTATTGTTTGTGCTGGGTCTTTGTTGCAGCATTCTGGCCTTTTTCTAGTCACAGCGATTGGGGGCTACTCTCTAGTTGCATTGCATGGGCTTCGCAACATGGCAGCTTCTTTTGTTGCAGAGCATGGCCTCTAAGGCATGCGAATTTCAGTAGTTGCAGCATGTAGGTTCAGTAGTGGGTTCAGGAATCTAGAGTGCAGGCTCTGTAGTTGTGGCACATGGGTTTAGCTGACCAGCAGAATGTGGAATCTTCCCAGAGCAGGGATCAAACCTGTGTCCTCTGAATTGGCAGGCAGAGTCTTATCTATTGGACCACCAGGGAAGTCCTGAATATATATGTTTTTTTAATATTTTTGTTTTTAAGTCATACTTTTAAGCTATAAAATTCTTTTCTAAACAGCATATGGATCACCCAAAGTACCCTAATAATTTAATTCAGGTGTTTATCTCCTTTCTAGTACTTTTCNTCAAACCTGTGTCCTCTGAATTGGCAGGCAGAGTCTTATCTATTGGACCACCAGGGAAGTCCTGAATATATATGTTTTTTTAATATTTTTGTTTTTAAGTCATACTTTTAAGCTATAAAATTCTTTTCTAAACAGCATATGGATCACCCAAAGTACCCTAATAATTTAATTCAGGTGTTTATCTCCTTTCTAGTACTTTTCCATCCTTCTTTTTTGTTGTTCTGATTGGGTGAAGTCCACTGCCTGTCCTTCAGTTCACCAGTTCTTTCTTCTGCTTCAGCAGGTCTCCTAATGAACCACTCAGTGTATTTTTTCAGTTCAATTTTTGTACTCTTCATGTCTGTAACTTCTACTAGTTACTTTCATGTATTTTCTATCTCTTTGTTGAAGTTCACACTGTGTTCATCTTTATGACCATTACTTTGAATTCTTTGTCAGGTAATTCAAGGGCCGAGAGGAGCTACTCCACGTTCAAGGACAGGAGGAGTGGTGGTGAGGAGGTACCCATCACCCAAGGTAAGGAGAAGCAGCTGCGCTTTGCTGGAGCAGTCATAAAGAGATACCCCACGCCCAAGGTAAGAGAAACACAAGTAAGACGGTAGGTGTTGCAAGAGGCACCAGAGGGCAGACACACTGAAACCATAATACAGAAAACTAGTCAATCTATTCACACTAGGACCACAGCCTTGTCTAACTCAGTGAAACTAAGCCATGCCCACGGGGCAACCCAAGATGGGCCGGTCATGGTGGAGAGGTCTGACAGAATGTGGTCCACTGGAGAAGGGAATGGCAAACCACTTCAGTATTCTTGCCTTGAGAACCCCATGAACAGTATGAAAAGGCAAAATGATAGGATACTGAAAGAAGAACTCCCCAGGTTGGTAGGTANCCCTTAATAAAGAAAATGATCTAGCTAGTCAGCACTTTCCATATTAATTCTTTTTCAAACATCCCTTATTTAAGTTAAATTATATCCATTTCTTTAGCCATTTCCCATTTATTATTTTCCTGTCTTTTACTCATGTATGTTTTTCTCCCCCAACCTCTTAACTTTCTATCTCTCAATGAAACACGTCAAACTGCTCTGTATATAGACTACATCTAATTCCTGGAAAATTCATAAATCACAAAACTACTATTTAAAAATTATATAAAAGAATTTATGTTTAAATTTTGAATTAAGCTAGCTAAATAGAAGCTTAAAAAATATAGAATGTAGGCCATTCATACATGCTTAGTCGATGTGACCATCTGAGCCACCAGGGAAGCCCATGTGGGACACTGGGCAATTCTAAGGCAGAGCAAATTTATTTCACTCTTCAAAATGAAAGTATCCTGATTACGCCCGTAAAATAGGCTAAGAAGGACATTTATTCTTTAGCCATTCAAGGAAAATTATGTATTGAAGTTGATTTATGGAGACTTCACTGGTGGCCCAGTGGTTAAGAATCCACCGATCAATGCAGGGCCGTGCTTAGTCATTCAATCGCAAGGCTCCATGGAATTCTCCAATCAGCAATACTGGGGTGGGTTCCCATGCCCTCCTCTAGAGGATCTTCCTGACCCAGGGATCAAACCCACATCTCCTTCATTGCAGGTGGACTCTTTACCATCTGAGCCACCAGGGAAGCCCCCAGTGCAGGGGACAAGGGTTCAACCTCTGGTAGGGGAACTAAAACCCCACATGCTGTGGGACAACTAGAGAGTCTGCGTGCCACAACTAAGATCCAGCGTAACCAAATAAATAAATTATTTTTTAAAGGCTGATTTATGTTTGCAAAATGTAGTGAGTTCTTTCAGCACATGATCTTTTCCTGGACTTCTTAAACTGGCAAAATTTCTATTAATTTCATTTTGCTTCTTTGAAATGCAGTCTAGGACATATGATGTTCATCGTGTAGTAAGTTTCCATTTTTCTTAAAGTTTCACATTACTGTCACTCTGTGGGTCTTAAAATTCTCCAGTTTCCAAAAATGTAACTGAATATCAATCAAAATCATTAGTTTTTCTTGCTACTTTTAAAATCCTTGCCTTAAAAACCAGAACATAAGATGTTTAATGAGGGAAAGCACAAGAGTGAGGTGTTAAGTCTGTGATGTCCATGTGTGCTCAGGAGCTTCTGTCATGTCCGACTCTTTGTGACCCTATAGACTGTAGCCCACCATACTCCTTTGTCCATGGAATTCTCCAGGCAAGAATATTGGAGTAGGTTGCCATGTCCTCCTCCAGAGGATCTTCCCAATCCTGGGATCGAACCTGAGTCTTCTATAACTCCTGAATTGCAGGTAAATCCTTTATGCACTGAGCCAGCAGGGAAGCCCATGTGTCTATGGGAAGTAATTGAAAGTGTTAGCTGTTCAGTTGCACCTGACTCTTTGTGACCACATGGACTGCAACCCACCAGGCTTCTCTATCTATGGGATTTTTCTGGGTAAGGATACTGGAATGGCTTGCCATTTCCTTCTTCAGGGCATCTTCCTGACCCAGGGATTGAAACGGGGTCTCCTGCATTGCAGGCAGATTCTTTCTCAACTGAGCTACCAAGGAAGCCCCATGTCTGTGGTATTTAACACTAATTCTTATATGGACCTGAATGAGATGAAATGCTGCCACTTGCCCACATACGACTTGAGTGATTCTTGGTGCGTATGCTGGCTTTCTCAGTTTGCAGTTCCAGATCCACCCTTCTCCATTCTACTCTGTACCCTTATGACTGACCTGGTTGAATGCTATCATGGAACATCCTTGCCCTCTGCCTTTCAGTTGGGTTTGTGTGATAGAGAGCATTGATTCTATATATGTCAGTTTTTAACATCATATTACAATGGTTTATTCATTCACTCACACAATAAATATCTGTTGAGTACCTACTATGTGCCACAAACTATGCTAGTCATTGGAGATCCAGTGGTTGCTATGTAAATGTAGAGTTTATGTCTCCTAATCCTAATATTTTCCCTTTTGAATCCCATGTTGAAAGTGTTTTTTTTTTATTGAGCTCTATTTAGGAAGTAATTTTCCATTTTAAAAATTAATCAAATACCATCAGCAGATAAATTGATAAATATACACACACACACACACACACACACACACACGGAATATTATTCAACCATAAAAAGGAATAACATACTGATCCACGCTACAACATAGATGAATCTCAAAAATATTAGGCTAAGTGAAAGAAGCCAGACATAAAAGGTTAGATATTGTATGATTCCATTTATATGAAGTACCCAAAATAAGTAAATCCATAAAGACAGAAAGCAGATTGGTGGCTGCCAGGAGCTGGGGATGGGTAGGAAATGACAAGTGACTGGTTTATGGGTATGAGCTTTGGTTTGGGGTGATGAAAATGTTTTGTAACTATACACAGGGAGCGTTTGCACAACAATGTGAACGTCGTAAATGCCAACGAATTGTACATTTCAAATGGTTAATTTTACGTTATGTGAATTTCACCTCAATAAAAAGAATTAATCAAAAATAAATATACTGACAACCTGCATTCTATCAACAGAGGCAGGGACTTCTATTGTAAGATTAATTCAAGCAAAAAAAAAAGATACATTAATTTGTCTGTAAACTGATATTTTCTCCTCATTCATCAGGTAGTTTTCTAACTTTTCATTCTGTATCTAAATTATCTATAAACCAAGAAATGAAGATAGGCTACATAAGCGTTCCAGGCACTGTCTCATGGTTTATTATAAATTCATTTATTAACTTTCTGGTTTATATAATTTTAAAAAACCCCATGCTAATAATAAAAAGATGAAGAACCACAATAGTAACTTCATCATCAACAACAATCATAGCATCCAACATTTATTGAGTCTTTAGTATTGGCAGGAGTTGGGCTAAGTGCTTGACAAGCATCGTTTCATTCATGCTTCATGGTAACAAATGAGGTACTGTTACCTTCCTAATTTTTCAGATGATGACACTGAGACTGACAGAGGTCAGAGTGAAGATCTAGTAAAAAGCAAAGCCAGGGTTTCATCAAGCAGTCTGTCTCTAGCAACCTATGTGATTAACCTCTCTACTAAATTGCTAAAACTTTAAATAGAGCTAAATTGATATACATAAACAGAGGTGTGCTAAGCTCTGTTTAGTTTCTCTGATGCCTGGTAATTCAAGCCCCTAAAATCTGAGCACCCAGGCCAAAAGATGAGGCCAGATTATGTCCAATGGTAGCACTAGCCCAGAGTCAGTCTTAGGAAAAGCCCAGATGGGCCATATTGACTAGTTGATATACCCAGACAATGTTGTCTATCCAGTTCAGTTCAGTTCAGCTCAGTTCAGTCGTTCAGTCATGCCCAATACTTTGCAACCCCATGAACCACAGCACGCCAGGCCTCCCTGTCCATCACCAACTGCCGGAGTCTACCCAAACCCATGTCCATTGAGTCGGTGATGCCATCCAACCATCTCATTCTCTGTCATCCCCTTCTCCTCCTGCCCTCAATCTTTCC
Source organism: Neotragus moschatus (assembly GCA_006410615.1). Taxonomy (NCBI): domain Eukaryota; kingdom Metazoa; phylum Chordata; class Mammalia; order Artiodactyla; family Bovidae; genus Neotragus; species Neotragus moschatus. The sequence continues at coordinate 773,123 of SJYA01001024.1, forward strand.
CAGCATCAGGGTCTTTTCCAATGAGTCAGCTCTCCACATCAGGTGGCCAAAGTATTGGAGTTTCAGCTTCAATATCAGTCCTTCCAATGAACACCCAGGACTGGTCTCCTTTAGGAGGGACTGGCTTTCTATCCAGTTGTTCTTTAATTTTAATCACATGAGCTTTTAAAACATTAAAAATAATATACCTAAATTAGAAAAATTATCAAAAATTACCCCTTAATAAACATTTTAATTTACTAATTTATTTAGTGAAGCACTAAAATATCAGATTACAATATCTAGAAATAGGTTCTTCAATTTTTCACACACAGAGGTATCCATATTTAAAAACTGTCAATGTTTTGTCTGATTCTTTGTGACCCCATGGACTATATAATTCATGGAATTCTCCAGGCCAGAATATTGGAGTGGGTAGCCTTTTCCCTCTCCAGGGATCTTCCCAATCCAGGGATCAAACCCAGGTCTCCCACATTGCAGGCGGATTCTTTAGCAGCCGAGCCACAAGGGAAGCCCCAAAATACTGGAGTGAGTAGCCTATCACTTCTCCAGGGGATCTTCCCAATAGAGGAACCAGGGTCTCCTGCATTGCGGGTGGATTCTTTACCAACTGAGCTATCAAGGAATCCCATAGAAATATGTATATTTAAAATTTTTCAATTTTACAATAAAGACAATAGCAATGTGAAACTTATGAAGTTACATCATCCTGGACAACTATTCTGATCCACTTTGCCCTGTAACAGCATTGGCAAAGAGAAAATATTTTTACATTTTGTTCAATCAACTTAATAGCAAAGTTCTGTTATACCAATAGCATGGGTTCTATACAATTACACACTATTTTAAAAAGCATTAATAGTTGTAGAATAAAAATTCCACTTTAGATAGCCAACAGGAATTTGCTGTATGGCTCAGGAAACTCAAATAGGGCCTTTGTATCAACCTGTATCAGGGAGATGAGAGGGAAGGTCAAAAGGGAGGGGATATATGTATACCTATGGCTGATTCATGTTGAGGTTTGACAGAAAACAACAAAATTCTGTAAAGCAGTTATCCTTCAATGAAAGGATTTTTTTTAATTCCACTTATTTAATCCTTAGGAGAAATACATCAATATTGAAACTTCTAAATTGCCAGACATATGCAGCTGGTTTTAGGATTTATAACAGAAAACAGTAACATAAAAATATTACCCCTCAATTCATGGGCATTACAGCATGCAGTCCCACTTGGAAATCATGACAGTCATTGCTGTGACTGTTTAAATGTACATTTCCTGTGTATATCCCACACCATGCTAAAGAAAGATTCAGAAGAAAGTGTATTAAACAACCTAGATATGCCATCATCATGCAAATGATTCTTCAGCTGACAGTCACAAAGGAAAATACTAAATACTTGGAATGCTTGGGAACTAGAAGTTCTGATTCATTAAATATTATGGATTAAAAGAAATACTTCTACATTTCCAGAGTGGCTGAGACACTCCTTAAGCCATGTTTGTGATTAATTGATTTTATTTGTAAACACAGCAAAGCAATGATCTCTCTGAGTAAAGAATTTTTCTAACTTTTGAAAGTATTCTTAATATTTTTAGCACAATTAGCACAAAGCAGACCCTCAAAAAAAAAAAATGTGTCAACCCATTGGAGATGCTCTTGATGCTGGTGAATGAAGAAGACTGTAGTAAATCTTGCTCTTGCTATATTCTCTGAGGTTCACTGACTTCTTTAATTGACTTCTTTACATCCAGTTCATTTCTTTATATGTGTTCTGAGAAAGAGTATGAGATTCCAAGTTCCTGCTTTACTCACAATCTACTTGTACAAACAGCATCTCTGAGAGATACTTTTTACAAAGAAGTTGTAATGATTCACACCAGACATGCCTTGTGAAACTTCTATTCTGGCTTCAGTGAAGAGTGCCCAAGATCAAGAAAAGTTACCACTCAGGACATGTAGAAAGCCATCATGTCAGAAGTGGTTTGGTGAACCTTGCCAGGCCAGGAATTTCATCACAGATAATGACAAGAGACCACATCAGATTGTTTTTGTCTTGAAAAGTGTTAATTCCAGTCTTGGAAATTTGGAGGTGAAAGTAACGATGTAGTTGACTCTACAGTCCCTTGAATCCTTGTAACAAAGTCTTATTCCCTAAAATCAGAGTACACTAGCAAAAGAGGAGTCCTAAATAATTATACACAGGTTTCTTCTGATCAGTCAATTTTTAAAATTATGGCTGCTCTAGGTCTTAGTTGAGACATGTGGAATCCAGTTTCCTGACCTGGGGTCAAATCTGTGGCCCCTGCAATGGGAGTTCAGAATTTTAACCACTAGACCACCAGGGAAGTACCTGATCAATCAATTTGTAATGATTGCCTGCCAATGCAGGAGACACAGGCTTGATCCCTGAGGCAGGAAGAATTCCTAGAGAAGGAAATGGCAACCCAGTCCAGTATTCTGGCTGAGAAATCTCACGGACAGAAGAGAGTGGTGAGCTACAGTCCACAGAACTGCAGAGTCAAACACAACTTAGTGACTAAACAACAATCAATTTAAACATAATCAATGTAAATATTATTATGTGGACAAAGAGCAGTAGAAAGAATATGGAACCAAAACTATGTTTAAATACAGATAACTTGACTTTACTATTAATAGAATATCAGGTAATATTACTTATAAAGACCCCTTACTGAGCCTCAGTCTCCCTTCTTTAAAATGGTTGTAATAGGTAATTCCCTGGCAGAGAAGTCCAGTGGTTAGGACTCTGCACTTTCGGTGCTGAAGGCCCTGGTTTGGTCCCTGGTAAGGGAACTAAGATCCTACAAGTCTCAAAGTGCAGCTCCCCCACCCCAGCCCCACCCCAGCCACCAAGTGGTCTTAATAATTCTTACTTCACAGATCTAACAAGAAAAGGACCTAGTAAAGAGGTCTATCACATAGAACCCAAGAAATATTTTTTCCCAATACTCCCACCTTAGTCTCCATTTTAACTTTTGATATATCTATGTCCCAGGATCCAACTGACATTCCTACTGCCAAACTTAAATAGATAAGTAAAAGTTAGGTAAGGCAATGGCAACCCACTCAAGTACTCTTGCCTGGAAAATCCCATGGGCAGAGGAGCCTGGTAGGCTGCAGTCCATGGGGTCACACAGAGTCGGACACGACTGAGCGACTTCACTTTCACTTTTCACTTTCATGCATTGGAGAAGGAAATGGCAACCCACTCCAGTGTTCTTGCCTGGAGAATCCCAGGGACAGGGGAGCCTGGTGGGCTGCCATCTATGGGGTCCCACAGAGTCGGACACGACTGAAGCAACTTAGCAACAGCAGCAGTAAAGGGAGAATTCTGGAAGCAGGCAAAAATGTTGAGAGTTCAGAGAGAGAGGTTAGAGATTTTAAAATGGCAAAATTATTTTTCAAATATTAATACTGGAATGTCTTTTTGTTCATTTTAGAAGTGATATTCAAAATCAGGTCATACTTTCCAAGTCTAAGAAATGGAAATTCAGAATGGGAAAATAGTCTCTGTTGTTCTATCCATTTCCATAAGAATCCAAGAAAATCAACAAGAAATCAAAACATGATCAAAGAGTATGACACCTTGAAAAACTTTCCCCCTACCATGTCAAATTTTTTATAAGCTCACCTTTGGTTTCAGCTAAAACTATTTTGTCTACACGGACTCACCTGATCCTCTCAACCATAAATTGTCTCGTGTTCTCAGAGCAGGATCTTGTCTCCCTTGGCCTTCACTTTCCATTTAAATACCCTCTGCTACTTCTCTCCAAAACCCCTATAACAAATATTAACTTACAGACAGGAGAAGCAGGCAGAGTTTTAAAATGGGCCAGGGGTGGCATTCTTCAAAATAACTGAGGAACAACACCCAGTTTTCCAATAAAAACATAAGCAGGAGTCAGAATAGTTAACTGTGGGATTTGTACATTTATCTGCTCTTTGAGAAGGTAAAACAAACATGAAAAATTCCATAAAATCCAAACCAAAGTCACCTGCCATCTTCACCACTCTGTCCTTTCCAATAAACACTAGCTGGCAGAGGCAGGGGGGAATGGAAGTCTCTTGCCTCTTGAAGTGACAAGCACATTCTTTCCTCATTCGCCAAGCTGCTTTCTCCTGCCGAAGCTCTGGCTGTTCTCAAAAGCCAGACATTGTTCCCCTCACAGCTCCTCCTCCGACTCTAAGGATCAGCCAAGACTGCTTCTCCCTGAAATCTCTTGGGACAACAGCAGCCAGGACTTGAAAGATTGTGCCTACTTAAAGCTAGTTTGGTTTTTGGCAAGGAGGGAAGAGGGGGAGAGAGGTGAATGGGAAATACTGTGGGTCAGCACAACTGTGTTTGGACAATGCCTGATACTCTGGTGTGGCTGAGTGGTGGCTGACGATTCTTACAGTAGTCTGTGGGATCATTTTTCCACTGCTTTTTACAGCCTGGGACCCCCCAAGTTCTGCTGTGGAAAATAAAATATGCTCACAAGATAAGTATGTCTCATAACTATAGTTTCTTTCAGCTATCATATAAATGAGAAAATCCATAGGACCATGGGATACTTGTGGGAGGTAGGAGTGGAGGCTAGATTTTAAATCCATTCATTTATATAAATAAAATCCACAAAGGACAATGTGAATTAATTACTTATCAGAGATTATAAGAAATAAATTTGTTTGTTTCTACCAATTAATAATGTTCTTTCTTTGGCTGTAACTGGGATGGAGATAGGAGCAAAAGAATACAAAGACACCACCGTTCACTTCCAAATCGCAGGAAATCAACAATCAGAAGAAAAGGCAAAACACCTGCAATATTTAGAAATTCTGGTTTCAAAAAAAAAGTTAAAGCTGTCCTATATCCAGACTATTTTGACTTGATAAGGAACCAAGAATGAATTTTTTAACTCCACACTTAGCTGTCTCTTGAAAGTTTCTACAGTGCTTCTTGAAAGTACAACACATTAACCTGCCATTACATTTAGAGATGTTGCCAAAGTCTAACCAGCTGATGTTAGAATATAGATTTGGCAAAGTGTGAAAAGGCCCTAAAACAGAGGTCCCTTTACAAAACAATTATAGTCTTAGTTTTCATTCTTGTAGCAGTATGACCACACACGGTCCAGAGGCAGGAATTCGAGCTCATTCTATTTTTTCTACCATACCAAGGATATTTCTGCCATTGCATGGTCCAAGGTGATCCTCATTCTGGCCAGTGAAAAGGGGGGAGTAAAAGAGGAGAGTACACTACTTTCCTTTAAGAGCATGACTCAGAATTTGCACTTATCACCTACTTTTCATTAACCATAGTGTGCTACTGTCTGAAAAAAAAAAAAAGTATTTATTTAGGCATCCACGTGCCAGCTAAATATCAAGAATTCCATTACTTTAGTACAGGAATCAGCACACTACACCCATGGGCCAAATCTGGCCCAAGGCTTGGTTTCAAGTGACCTACAAGCTAAGAATGGTTTTTACATTTTTGAATAGCTGAAAAAAAATCAAAAGAAAAATAACATTCCATGATGTGAAAATTATGTGAAATTCAAAATTTGGTATCCATAATTAAACTTTTATTAGAACACAGCCACATTCATTCATTTAAATATTGTCTACAGCTGCTCTTTCCCACAAGAGCAGAGCTGAGTAGTTGTGACAGAGACCACATGACTTACAAGACCTAAACTATTTACTATCCAGCCCTGTATAAAAAAGGTTTTCTGACCCTGCTGCAGAAGAAAGAAAAAAGCAAGTATTGATGGGTAAGTAGCTAACTTGACAATACAAAGGTGGCAAAATTGGGAATAGTCTTACCAGGGACTAACAGCCCCTGTTAGTCTTAAAAGAGGCTATAAATGAGTTTTATTTCTTTAAAAAAAATTAATATAGCTATGTGCTATGTCATTTCAGTTGTGTCCTACTCTTTGCAATCCTTTGGACTGTAGCCTGCCAGATTTCTCTGTCTGTGGGATTCTCCAGGCAAGAGTACTGGAATAGATTTCCATGTCCTCCTCCAGGTATCTTCCTAACCCAGGGATCAAACCATTGTTATCCAGATAATAACAAAGAACTGATGCCTTCGAACTGTGCTGCTGGAGAAGATGCCTGAGAGTCCCTTGGACAGCAAGGAGATCAAACCAGTCAGTCTTAAAGGAAATCATACTTGAATACTCATTGGAAGGACTGATGCTGAAGCTGAAGCTCCAGTATTTTGGTCGTCTGATGTGAACAGCCAACTCATTGGAAAAGCCCCCGATGCTGTGAAAGATTGAAGGCAGAAGGAGAAGATGGCATCAGAGGATGAGATGGCTGGACATGAATCACCGATGCAATGGACATGAATTTGGGCAAACTCTGGGAGATGGTGAGGGACAGGGGTCCTGGTGTGCTGCAGTGCGTGGATTCACAAAGAGTCAATCACCCGACTGGTGACTGAACAACAACAACATTTTTATCCATTTATGCATGAACTATTACTCCACAATTTCATGGTTTAAACAGTAAACACATCTTCAGTTACTATTTGTGGGTCAGAATTTTGGAAGTGGATTAGCTGGGTGACTCTGGCTCAGTCTCTCCTAAGGTTGTAATTATGATGCTGGCAGTTGCTGCAGTCCCACCTGAAGGCCTGACTGGGGCTGGAGGAGCCACTGTTGGATGGCTCGTGCACATGTCTGTTTGCAGGAGGCCTTGGTTTATTGCCACATGGCAGCCAGCTTTCCCACAGCAAATCATCTAACAGAGAGAGACAGAGAAAGAGAATTACAGAAAGCCACACTGCCTTTTATACCCAGTCTTCACAGCCATGCACTGTCACTTTCATTATATTCTTTTTTTTATTTTATTTTATTTTATTTATTTTTTAATTTATTTATTTATTTATTTATTTTCATCTCAGGTGTACATGAGTTCCCATTATATTCTTTTTATTAGCTGAGATTCATGGGACTTCCCTGGTGGTCCAGGGTCTAATACTCCACATTCTCAATGCTGGGGGCCCAGGTTCGATCTCTAGTCAGAGAACTAGATCCCACATGCTGCAACTAAAAATAAAAATAAACCTGTATGTTGCAACAAATGTCACAACTGAGACCTGGTACAGCCAAATAAATAAATAAACAACATTTTTTTTAAGGAAAAAAAAAAGCTACCTTACCAAAAAAAAAAAGGAGAGGGGAGATTCGTTAAGTCCACTCAATGGAAAGGGAATTTCCTTCCCCTCCACCAAAGGGAGGAATATCAAAGAATTTGAAACTATTTTAAAACTACCTCAATAGTATTTGAGGAGAAAAAACCACCTGTCTTCAGATAATGCTAGGGAGGTGATTCTGCTGATTTTATGATGTCTTTATTCAGTCATGTCCACTCTGCAACCCTGTGGACTGTAGCCCACCAGGCTCTCTATCCATGGACTTCTCCAGGCAAGAAAACTGGAGTGAATTGCCATTTCCTCCTCCAGGGGATTGTCCCAACTCAGGGACTGAATCCGAGTCTCTGAGTCAACGAGGAAGCCCCTGGTGATTACAAAACAATTTTAAGTTACTTGACCTGGAAAAAAGAATTTTAAGTCTTATATTAGAGATAGCAATAAGGTCTCTTGTCTATTCTAATCAATTGCTAGCAGTTCCCTGGAGTACTACATTGAGAAGGAGTTTAATTAATCGCCATCAAGTATTTATTTTCTATCACTGGCTATTTAAAAATATCAAAACTCCAAACAGCAAGAATTTGGACCAAAAGCTGTATGTGCAGCATATTCAAATCTCCAGAAAACTCACTAAGGTATGGCTCGTGAACGGCTTTACCGTGGTGTTTCTCTCTGGGGTGCTGGTTTCTCAAGAGATTTCCTCTCTTCATCAGGTCATCCTTTCCACCAAGTATTATTGAGCACTTATGTGTTACATAGGTTTCCTGGCCACCAAAAATAAAATGGAGAACAAAATAAATGTCTCACCCTCATGGTAAAATAAGAATTTCTGTCTTCTGTAAAAAGCGCTGTTTTCCTCTCTTTTCCAAACGTCATGTCTCCTTTCTTTTTTAATTTATTTCTGGTTGTGCTGGGCCTTTGTTGCTGCCTGTTGGTTTTTCTCTAGTTGTGCTGATCAGCAGTTAATCATTGTTGCAATGCGCGGGCTTCTCACTGTGGTGGTTTCTCTTGGTGAGGAGCGCAGGCTTTAGGGGCGCAGGCCTCAGTAATTGCGGCACAGAGAATAATTAGCTGTAGTTTGTGGGCTTTGGAGCACAGAGCTCAGTTGTGGCACAGGGGTTTAGTTTCCCCATGGAATCTTCCTGGACCAGGGACCAAACCCATGTCCCCTGCATTGCTGGGCGAATTCTTTTCCACCGCACCACCTAGGAAGCCCCTTTGTATTGTTTGTACAAAGAATGCTTGTTCAGGTGGTCTGACAAATGCTGCTAGAGGGAATCGAAAGTCATTGTTTCTTTATCTCCCTTTCTACCACATCAGTTCTCTTGTGTTTCTCTCTAATACCTTAGAGTTCACTGCAATACAAAGTGTCGATTATTACAGTCCTATACAAATCCTAAATGGAAATGAAATAGTGGCAATTATTCTCATACAGTATATCTTATATGCAGAGTATATCATGCAAAATGCCAGGCTGGATGAAGCACAAGCTGGAATCACAACTTCCAGGAGAAATGTCAATAACCTCAGATATGCAGATGACACCACCCTTATGGCAGAAAGCGAAGAAGAATTAAAGAGCCTCTTGACGAAAGTGAAAGAAGAGAGTGAAAAAGTTGGCTTGAAACTCAACCTTCAGAAAACGAAGATCATGGCATCTGGTCCCATCACTTCATGGCAAATAGATGGGGAAACAATGGAAACAGTGACAGACTTTATTTTGGAGAACTCCAAAACCACTGCAGATGGTGACTGCAGCCATGAAATTAAGACACTTACTCCTTGGAAGAAAAGTTATGGCCAACTTAGACAGCATATTAAAAAGCAGAGACATTACTTTGCCAACAAAAGTCCATCTAGTCAAAGCTATGGTTTTTCCAGTAATCATGTATGGATGTGAGAGTTGGACTGTAAAGAAAGCTGAGCCCCGAAGAACTGATGCTTTTGAACTGTGGTGTTGGACAAGACTCTTGAGAGTCCCTTGGACTGCAAGGAGATTCAACCAGTCCATCTTAAAGGAGATCAGTCCTGGGTGTTCATTGGAAGGACTGATGTTGAAGCTGAAACTCCAGTACTTTGGCCATCTGATGCAAAGAGCTGACTCATTGGAAAATAGACTGATGCTGGGAAAGACTGAAGGCAGGGGAAGGGGACGACAGAGGATGAGATTGTTGGATAGCATTACCGACTCGATGGACATGAATTTGAGCAAGCTTCAGGAGTTGGTGATGAACAGGGAAGCCTGGCGTGCTTCATTCCATGGTTGCAAAGAGTCAGACACCACTGAGCGACTGAACTAATTCTCATAGAGTAATTCTTTAATATCTGAGTATTTAAAATCCATATAAGTATTTTACACACATAGTTTATAATTATATATAATGTTTGCTCATCTACAAGTTTATGTAAAGATATGTGCTTGTATATATATACATACACACTCACTTTGGAGTCAAAACAACTTTCCAAATTGCTGGTAAATAAATATTCATTAAGTGGACACAACGTGTCAGACACTTTTTGGTATTAAATACAAGGATGAGGAAGAGGGAAGACTTAATAAATGTTAACTTGCTGATGCAATTAATAGCTCAGCTGGTTTGAGAATATAAATCATTAAACTCATCACAATGGGCAGTTTATAAATAACAGTACAGGTTACAAACAGAGACTACGTCAAGGGCTCTTGTGTTATTTAGGATTTGTGTGCACTGGATGTCACAGAAATCTGATGACAGTGGCTTAACTAAATAGCTTCACATAATTGGCCTCATAAGCAAAGTGCAGAGAAGAGTGACCCAGTGGTTCCATGGTTTCATCAGTGCCACACGATTCCACTTCTTTTTCACTTCCCCATTCAGGAGATGCAAGAGACGCAGGTTCTACCCATGGGTTGAGAAGATCCCCTAGGCACCCCTCTCATTATCCTTGCCTGGAAAATTCCATGGGCAGAGGAGCCTGGAGCGCTACAGTCCATGGGGCTGCAAAGAGTCGGACAGGACTGAGCAACTAAGCACACGTCTTCACTGGGTAACTTAACTCTTCATCCTTGCTGTGAGATGGTCTCAGATCGGCTGTTATGTTCAACCTCACTACCTGCTTTCCAGGAAAGAACAAGAAGAAAGAGTGCAAAGGGGCAGAACCTAGCAAGTTTTGTCCATTATTTCATCAGCTGAAAATGTCATATAGTCACCCGTAACTGCAAACAAGTCTGGGAAAGTACTTTACCTGGACCATGGATGTACTGAGCAAAATTCAGTTTCTGTTAAATACAAAGAAGAAATGAATATATATTTGGTAGTCTACCTACCCAATCTTTTCCAGTCTGTGGGAGTCTTGTCAAGTGAAGGTTGAAGCTGATAATAACAATGTTTTAAAATAGATACACTTGTTTCTTTCTAAATCATCTCCTTTTTATCATTCTTCTAGCTTCCAAATACCTTTACACTAGCTATTTACTTTTGTCATAACCCAAACTTTCATGGAATTCCTACTACTTCCTTTGAGCAGCAATGAAATAAATGTGTAAATAATTTCCATTAAATGTTTAAAATTTTCAACTTTACTATGTTAAGAAATGGTGGCTTGCTACTATTTTTATTCAAACTGTTTTTGCCAGAAAAAATAATTGTTCACATTGGCAGAAACAGAATATTTGCCTGCATGAAAAAGTACTGTACAGAATAGCAGCATACCAGAACACATATTTTCTGACTCTCACAAATCTAGTTTAAAACCTTAATTTTTTTATAGCTATGGCCTCAATACTTCAGAATTTTTTAACTTTTTTTTTTCAACTTTGTAGCATATAAAAGTACATGTGTGAGCTTACAGTGCCAAGAAAAGTTTTCTTAAAGTTATTCCATTTCTGCTTGGAATTCTGGCTTCATTTTGCAAAGACTATGCTGTATGCCTTCTTATACGGAACACAGAAATACATTATTATAGTCACTCATCTCTCTACTGATGTCTCAAATTCCTCTTTGACTCTCCTTGACACCCAAGGAGCACTTTCCACTCCTGTATTCTTTTTTAATCTTTTTTTAGAATACTAATTCCCTGCTAGCAACTTTCCAATATTTATTTTCTACAAACAGCTGGTAGAATAGATACTGGGTAACTCTCATTTTTAATAAATTCATAGGTCCATTGAACCCAAGAGTGTCCCTAGAAACCAGATTCCTCTGAATGTAATGAATCAAAGTATCACCTATGAAAAAATTTATTTCAAGTGTCAACTGAAAAATATAGTCACAAGCTGAAAGTTGAGTTATTTTATTTGGTGAGAGTGTTTAGGACTCCAAGCCCAGGAGACAGCATATCAGTAGCTCTGAGAAAACTGCTCCAAGGAGACAGAGAGGAAGTCAGGCTCTGTACAAGTTTGCAACAAAGGGAGCAGAAAGTCTGAACTTGAAAGATCAAAAATCTAAAGAGTTTGGCATTCTCTGTATGGGAAGATGCAAGCCTCTGGGCTCACTGACTTTATGCCTTTCATATGCAACTCAGCTATCAGGGCCAGTCCTGCCTTTTCACCTTGGTTCTTGCATTCCCCCAGCTCCTCAGCTGTCTCTGTGGAGGCTGGTGGCATCTGCTGAATTGCAGTTTTGAGACCCCTCATTCACATTTGGAGGCCACAAATCGCTGATAGCCGTGACATTTCTTGTTTATTGACATGGCAAGAGATATTTTCATTTCACACAAGTTACCCATAAATTGCATCGCTCCCATTATCCAACCACAGAGAAATGGTTTTTTATATATAATATGAACTAGTATGTCACCATGTAAAATGATAGTATTGATAATAAAGATTATATGACAACATAGGAAAATATTTATGATTTAACATTAAGCAGATTGCAACCTGAGGAAAATTAGAATGTTAGACAAAAATTAGAAGGTAATATGTTGTTGTTGTTGTTGTTCAGTCGCCCAGTTGTACCTGACTATTTTCAGCCCCCATGGACTGCAGCACACCAGGCCTCTCTGTCCCTCACCATCTTCCCAAATTTGCCCAAGTTTACATCCATTGCATTGGTGATGCCATCCATCCAGCCATCTCATCTTTGACAGCCTCTTCTCCTTCTGGCCTCAATCTTTTCCAGCATCAGGGACTTTTCCAATGAGTCAGCTATTCCCATCTGATGTCCAAAATACTGGAGTTTCAGCTTCAGCATCAGTCCTTTCAAACAAGTATTCAGGGTTGATTTCCCTAAAGATTGCCTGCTTTAAACTCCTTGCTGTCCAAGGGACTCTCAGGAGTCTTCTCCAGCAGCACAGTTTGAAAGCATCAATTTTTTACTGATCTGCCTTTACACTCCTGATCTCGCACCATACATGACCACTGGGAAAACCATAGCCTTGACTATACAGACCTTTGTCGGCAGAGTAATGTCTCTGCTTTTCAACACACCGTCTAGGTTTGTCATAGCTTTCCTGCCAAGAGGCAAATGTCTTCTGATTTCATGGCTGCAGTCACCATCCACAGTGATTTTAGAGCCCAAGAACAGGAAATCTGTCACTACTTCCACCTTTTCCCCTTCTATTTGCCATGAAGTAATGAGGCCAAATGTCATGATCTTAATTTTTTTAATATTTAGTTTTAAGCCGACTCTTTCACTCTCCTTTCTCACCCCCAGCAAGAGGCTCTTTAGTTCCTCTGCTTTCTGCCATTAGAGTGGTATCATCCACAGGATAAGGTAATATACAACAATGAAAATAACTGTGGAAGAAGGTCTATAATATATTTTTCTTCAGTCCCTTAATTTTTTCTGTATCATCTGATTATTCTTCAATGTGTATATGTTATTTTCATAATTATAAAAAGGGGGAAATGGTTTTTAATGAAAATCTTGTCTTTTAGCATCTTCCTTTCCTGTACTTTCCCCTGTTTTTTGGTTCTTCCTTGAGATGCTCAGCAGCTGTCGCTGTCCTCCAAACACCTCTCTTTGCCCCTTCCCTGAATAAGGCAGCCCCTGTTGCCCCAACCTCATCACAGGCCTTCCCCACCTTTACAATCTCATCAGCCTGAGTCCCATTTCCACTAGACCTATTGACTGGTTGGGTGCTTTTTAACTAACATTTCCCCTTGAACATGTTAATAGCCAGCTATAAAGGATGATCATACTTCCCGAACTGTGGTGCTGAACAAGACTCTTGAGAGTCCCTCGGACACCAAGGAGATCAAAGCAGTCAATCCTAAAGGAAATCAATCCTGAATATTCATTGGAAGGACTGATGCTGAAGCTGAAGCTCCAATACTTTGGCCACTTGATACAAAGAACCAATTCACTGGAAAAGACCCTGATGCTGGGGAAGACTGAGGGCAGGAGGAGAAGGGGGAGACAGAGGGTGACATGATTGGATGGCATTGCCAACTCAAAGGACATGAGTTTGAACTCTGGGAGATAGTGAAGGACAGGGAAGCCTGGCATGCTGCAGTCCATGCAGTCACAAAGAGTTGGACACAACTTAGCAACTGAACAACAACCTCTTCTTAGGATCACCATTAGGATTAAAGAAAGTGGCAGATATCAACCACTCAAATTGTGGAGCTTGTCACAGAGTTGCTCTCATGACTCAATACCAGTAGTAGCATTTTTTAAAAAGCACTAATATTAATAGTATTCCTCCCAAATGCATATATGTGTATTTAAAAGAGTTGACTCATTGGAAAAGACTCTGATGCTGGGAGGGGTTGGGGGCAGGAGGAGAAGGGGGCAACAGTGGATGAGATGGCTGGATGGCATCACCGATTCAATGGACATGAGTCTGAGTGAACTCTGGGAGTTGGTGGTGGACAGGAGGCCTGGCATCCCGTGATTCATGGGGTCACAAAGAGTCAGACATGACTGAGTGACTGAATTGAACTAAATTGAAACAAAATTTAGGTGAAAAGAGCTTTTAAGCAAAAGGACAGACCCATGAAAAAGTTACTTGAACCAGAGCCAATGGTAAAGAGTATTAAGTTCAGAAAGTGAGATTCAAAGACATAAAAAGATCGAAGGGAAACGGATTGCCAGTCTAGGTTCGATGCAGAAGGCTTGGGACTGATGAGTGGGGATGATCTGGAGGGATGGTGTGGGGAGGGAGGGGGAAGGGAGGGGGTCCGGATTGGGAACTCAGGTACACTTATGGCCGATTTATGTCAATGTATGGCAAAATGAGTACAGTATTGTAACGCAAAACAAACTAAAAAATAAAAATTAAAAAAAAAAAAAAAAGATTGCACTCAATCCTCCGCCTACTTAATGGCAGAAAAGACACAAAAGCCCAATCCTTGGGGTTCCTGGGAATGTCTGGTGCTCTCCACATTTGAGCATTGCCCTCAGTGCTCAGTGCTTGGATGACTTAATAGTCCAGTTATCTGCTTAGAAGAAATCCCTTCTTTATGTTTCTCCTTTGCTGTTTATCTCTGTTAGACAATCCCACAGCTCTGAGGACATTTGACCACCCACTACCCAAGAACAACTTCCTTTTGCCTTTGGCTGGTAGCACATACAAATTGCTAATCCTTTCTTAAACTTCTAGGTGAACCTCCAATTCTCATGAGACTCATATTTCCTCCAAAGAATTCATTACATAAAGGGCCACAGTCTCTGTGGGGCCCTTTCCTAACTGTTGCTCACAAACAGTTCAGTGACTCTTAACTTCACCCTCCTAGTTGCCTCTGTCTATCCTTTGACTTTAATTTTAAGGTAAGATCATCACTGGGTTTTTTCCAACCTTTTGTAACAAGATCAAAAGGGAAGGGGTAAGTTTTATTGGACACTGAGAGGAAGGTTCCAATAACACCCACATAAAGAGGTAATGTGGGAAAGCCAAAGCAAGCAAAGGGATTTAAAACCAGCTGGAATATAGCCGGGAAAGAAGCTAACACCCTAAGCTTTCCATGAACTTCTCTACCATGAATCCTAAGCCAGAGGCTACTTCATGATCAGAAAGTATTGGAAACCTGGTTTCAAGTTCACTAGAAAGATGATATAAGAAATGCTTAACAGGGAAGGTTTTACTTAGATTAACTGATTAATTAATGACCACATTTCAACAACTCAGGCTTACTTTGTGGATGTAAATGTATGAGTAATACACAAAACCACAAACTCAGGAGCAATAAAAGACCTTAGGTTGAAAGCTCTACTTTCAAAATTATCCCAATTTTCCTCTAAGGCAACTAGGGAGATGAAAATAAAGAAATCAACAGAAAAACTCATAAATCTGAGACTCTGGAAGGAGAGGGTCACCATTCTATTGAAAGGATAGCTGCTTTCCCTGGGTCTGGTGGGAATGTCTTCCTGTGACGTGCTGGGAGGTGAAACTGGAGTAGAAAGATCATTTTCGACTTGTGTCTGGACTCGTCCACCTCTCCTGCTGACTCACTGACACATTACCACTGCCTTTAACCGTGAAGGCTCCATATACCAAGCTGCCTTGAAATAGAATTATGCTTCTGATGGACCTACATCCTTCAAAGAGCTTTCCAACCAGCAACTCAGTTAACTCCCAAATTTTATTGACTCAGAGCCTCGGTGGAGGGGGGAGGGGGAAACATACAGAAATGATCAAAGTTCTTGGTCAGTCGTCTGGCTATGAGTTGGCAATTTCTTTCCTCTAAAATTCTAACTTTCTCTTCATTATGGGCTGAAGAGTTAATGTATGTTAGTGTGTTGGTCGCTCAGTCGTGTCCAACTCTTTGCACCCCCATGAACTGTAGCCCACCAGGCTCCTCTGTCCATGGGATTTCTCAGGCAAGAACACTGGAGTGGGTTGTCATTTACTTCTTCAGAGGATCTTCCCAACCCAAGGATTGAACTCAGGTCTTTCACTGCAGTCAGATTCTTTACTATCTGAGCCACCAGGGAAACCCTGGGTTCAATGGTGCCTCTTGCCTTCTCTACTCCCCCAAATTCATATGTTGAAGTTCTAACTGCAAGTATATTAAGATGTGACCTTATTTGGAAATAGGGCTGTTGCAGGAGCAGTTAGTTAGGTCAAGATGAGGTCATGCTGGAGCAGGGTGGGCCTCTAACCCAATAGGCTGTGCTGTGTTTAGTTGCTCAGTCATATCCAACTTTTTGCAGTCCCATGGACTGCAGCTTGCTAGGCTCCTCTGTCCATGGAGATTCTCCAGGAAAGAATACTGGACTGGGTTGCCATGCCCTCCTCCAGGGGATCTTCTCAACCCAGGAACTGAACGCAGGTCTCCCACAGTGCAGGTAGATCCTTTACTGTCTGGGCCACCAGGGAAGCCCAATCCAATATGACTGGTGCCCTTACAAAAAGGCAAAATGAAGACAGAGACACTCACAGAGGGAAGATGAGGTAAAGGCACATGAGAAGAGGATAGCCATCCGACAACAGATTAGAGCAATGCATCTCCACCGAGGAGCATCAGCGATTGCTGGCAAACAACAGGAGCTAGAAGTGGCTAAGAGGATTCCCAATGACAGATTCAAGAGGGGATCCGGCCCTGCTCACACCTTGATAATCAGGCGTCTAGCCTCTAGAACTGTCAGGCAATCACTTTCGGCTGTTTTCAGCTACCCAGTTTGTAGTATTTGTTACCGTGGGCCCAGGAAACTAATAGTGTTCTATAATTAAAACTTGTTAAATGATCTGTCAGCTGATTGGTTAAAGAACTGGAAAGTAGTTCACTGGGAAAAACATTGTTACCCACTTTAGAGTCCTTCACTGTCTCAATTTCTGGGAGGAATTCCAACAAAGAATTCACCAAATCTTCTTAAATAACTACTAACTTTCGCTTTTATTCTTATTTAAAGCCTCCTTGTTTACCGCGGGGCTTCCCTGGTGGCTCAAATGGTAAGGAATCTGCCAGCAACGAAGAAGATGTGGGGCTTGATCCGTAGGTCGGGAAGATCTCCTGGAGGAGAAAATGACAACCCATTCCAGTATTCTTGCTTGGAGAATCACAGAGGAGCCTGGAGGACTACAGTCCATGGGGTCCCAAAGAGCTGGACATGACTGTGCAACTAACACTTGTTTCCGGCAGTAAAGTTAAATAAAAATAGGGCAAAACTGAAATACTCTACTTATACATAAAAAATGCTTACCAAATATGTCTGTGTACATAAATGTTTCCATATATTAGGTCACTTTCTTATAAACAACTCCTGAAATTAGAATAACTACGACAAACTGTATGAAATATAAGGAATTCTTACACATTTTGAACCAAATAAATTTCCCAACAGTGCAGGAAGTCCTATTATCTCCTTTGTACAACTGAGACTCACTTTATGATCTTGTTGTTCAGTCACTCAGTCATGTCCAACTCTTTGCAACCACATGGACTGCAGCACGCCGGGTATCCCTGTCCCAAGCGAGAATGTGACCTGATTCAATAACTAACCACGTTCTTTCCCTCTAACTGCACAGTACAAGCTTCTTAGTTCACTCTGCCTCCATTTTAGAGGCGTTGGAAGTGGTAAATGTGTATGGTGGAGGTAATTTTAGCCTGGAGAATACCAAAGAAGTGAAGTGATGAGAGCTAGCTCAAGATGCCGACCAAAATTTCTAATTTAAACTGTTTACGCATGCATGTAGGCATACTAAGTTGCTTCAGTCGTGTCCAATTCTTTGTGACCCTATGGACTGTAGCCCACCAGGCTCCTCTGAAAATGTGATTCTCTAGGTTAGAATACTGGAGTGGGTTCCCATGCCCTCCTACAAAGGATCTTCTCCACCCAGTGATCCAATAAGAGTCTCTTATGTCTCCTGCATTGGCAAGTGGGTTCTTCATTGGCAGGGAGGCCACCTGGGAAGCCCCCAACTGTTCCATACCTTTGATTAATTAAAACTAAGAAACAAGTATCTTACAATAAATTCTCTCTGTTGGAGAAAATTGCTTTATATCAACATTAAGTTGAATTGCATGCATTTGAATGGAAAATAAAGACTTTAAATTAGGATTGCTAAGCAAAGGACAGCCTCTGTCAGGACAATTTTTTTTTTTTTTAATGGGGACTAGCTTATGGAAGCCTGAACTCATCTGGGTGAGGCTGACTCAAGCTTCCCAGCTTGTCAAAACTATTAGGATTTATGGAAGTTGCTTTTATTCCAGAAGGACTTCTGTTTAATAAGTTGTGGGTGAACCCATTACACATGAATACCATGGCCTCATGATTCTTGTTTCCTTGTGAAAGTGTGTTTCCTGCACTGAATCATCCTGTAATTTACTCCACGGGGTTTCCATCTGTCTAGATCAAATGTGAAAAAGAATTGCCTGGATCACATATTTAATGCTGTGCAATGAAAATGCATATGGCAGTATAGCAAGGACATGCCACAGACTTTATGTCAGGTATATAGGGGGAAATACAGCTTTGTCTTATTTTAAAACTGATCTAATCTTCCATGCCAGTTAAAGGTATCTCCTTTCTTCCTGTTTGACTATTTCTTTTAGGTTAACTCTCTTTTCAGTAAGATTTCTGCCTTTTTAGAGTGTCTCCTCTTCCCCTCTCTCCTCTCCAGTTTCTGAAAGTATAAAGGAACTCATGTGATTTTAACCATCAAAGGCAAGAGGGCTTACATTCCTCACTTGTATTAATAGGCTTTTTATTGGGGCTTCCCTGGTGGCTCAGACAGTAGAGAATCTGCCCACAATGTGGGAGACCTGAGTTCAATCCCCAGGTCAGGAAGATCCCCTGGAGAAGGGAATAGCTACCCACCTCAGTATTCTTGCCTGGAGAATTCCAAGGACTGAGGAGCCTGGTGGGTTACAGTCCTGCTGCAGCTACTGCTAAGTTGCTTCAGTCATGTCCAACTCTGTGCGACCCCCTAGACGGCAGCCCAACAGGCTCCGCCGTCCCTGGGATTCTCCAGGCAAGAACACTGGAGTGGGCTGCCATTTCCTTCTCCACTGCATGCAAGTGGAAAGTGAAAGTGAAGTCGCTCAGTCATGTCCGACTTTGTGCAACCCCATGGACTACAGCCTACCAGGCTCCTCCATCCATGGGATTTTCCAGGCAAGAGTACTGGAGTAGGGTGCCAGTGCCTTCTCTGGGGTTACAGTCCAAGGCGTCACAAAGAGTCGGACACAACTGAGCAACTGCCACTCACTTCACCCGTGCCTCTTCTTGGTATACCTGGGTTTGTGATGCAGCTGGACATGGTTTGGCCCTGGGCGTTTTATGATGATGTCTACTGAAATGTGGCCAGTCACTTCTAGCCCCATGGAGCATCATGTGGACACTCACTGCTGAAGCCAGTGGACACAGTCATTGGTTTGTCCTCTAAAAGTCCCCACACAGTGCTGCCTCTTTTTCCTGAGTCCAGTCTCCAGTCTTTTCACTGCCTTCTGCACTGTGGAACAAGGCCCAGTACCTCTGGTTTATTTCTCTAGACACTGTTCTCCACTTATGTCTGTTTCCTTCTCTCATCATGTCAGATGTGGCTCAAGCCAAAAAGCAAGGCTTTGCATAACGACCTGTACAAATAATCCAGACACTTCAGGATTCCCTCATACCTATCCAGATGGCTTTATAGGTTTCCCACAGGACTCAAACCCCAAAGAAAGGATAGGTTTTACTGGCATCTGACCAATCTACTCTACTTTCTCCTCTCTTCAAATATGTCATACTTTCATCAGTTCTGAGACACACGTTATTTCATGTTTTAATGTTGCTTTTGTGTATCTTCATAGATACATGCAAGAAATTCTCTGAGATAAAAACCCAAGAATAAGTTAGGTCACAGGGCACAACAACAATAAACATGCCACTTCACAGATCCATAGAAAAACGTAACAGTATTTACCACTACATATCCTGACCAACACTTTGCATGCATATTTCTAATGTCTGTGTTTTGATAGCATTAACATGGCATTTCACTGTTGCTTTCATTTCTCTGATCAAAGCATATGAGAACTCTGTGAACTTGTTAGCCATGCAGATTTCCCTCTCTACATTGCCTTTACATAGTCCCAACACATTTCTTCCCTGAGTTTCTTATTGTTTTTTGTTTATGCCGATGTTTTTCTATGAATACTTTTGTCTATTAGATTTATAAGATTTAACTTTCACAATGATGTCTTTAATTTATGCTGAATTGCCTCTGTATACAGTGAAAATTTATGAGTGAAAATTTTTCCAGTGCCACTAAAATCATCTGTTCTGTAATTCTCTTGCCACTTTATCTGTCAGTTGAATGGTGCTGCTGCTGCTGCTGCTGCTGCTAAGTCGCTTCAGTCGTGTCCAACTCTGTGTGACCCCATAGACGGCAGCCCACCAGGCTCCCCCATCCCTGGGATTCTCCAGGCAAGAATACTAGAGTGGGTTGCCATTTCCTTCTCCAGTGCCTGAAAGTGAAAAGTAAAAGTGAAGTTGCTCAGTCCTGTCTGACTCCTAGCGACCCCGTGGACTGCAGCCCACCAGGCTCCTCCACCCATGGGATTTTCCAGGCAAGAGCACTGGAGTGGGGTGCCAGTACCTTCTCTGTGTCAGTTGTATAAGTCCCCCATATACACAGTTTGATTTCTGATTGGTCTGATTGGTTTCTACTGATCTATTTGTCTGTTCCATAACCAATTATATGCTTTTTATTTTGTATTTTTTCAATGATGTGCTTTTTAAATCACATAATTATCAACTGTCTTAATATCTAATATAGTAAATTTTGCCTTTTCTCTTCTTTCTCACTTGTGGCTTAGCTATTCATGGGCCGTCATTTTCCCAAATAAATTTTAGAAGAGTTTTTCAAGTTTTTCAGAAAACATAGATGGAATTTTGACTGAAACTGTATTGTGTTTATAGATTTATTCGAGGAAAATTAACTTTTTTACTATATTGAATTGGCTTATCCATTTATTCAAAACATTTCATGTGTCTTTAATAGAGTTTTAAATATTTCTCCACAAAGAAATATTTTTTCTTAGGCTGATTCTTAGAAATTTATTCACTTTGAGAGATATTATAAATAGCATCTTATTTCAGTTGTATTTTCTAGTTGATAGTTGCTGGTATAGGAAAAATTTGGTCTTGTACCCATAACTTTCCTAAATTCTCTTTATAGTCTAAGTTTTCTGTTAATTCTGTTGTAATTTATATGGATATGATCATTTCACCACCAATCTGACACTGCATAACACTAACTCTTAGCACTATGTTGCCTGGCACATAGTAGGCAGAGAGGAACACAGCATATTCTCCCTTTTCCCTCAGCCCATATACTCAAAATTATTCATTAATAGTGAGAAATGTTTTAATTAAAATTTAAAAAACTAGTTGCCACATTGTGAAAAATTCTCTACAATTCATTTTCTGTCTGTTACTTGGCTTAAGTTTTCATTTATCTCTTTTGTTTTCAGATTTTGAATTATTAGAATTTATTTACTCTATTTCTGTAACTTTTGTGCTTACCGTTAGTGCTTCCACATGCGTAGTTTGACTTGAAGTCTAAACAATTTATCCCTCTTCTTTCTGAGTAATAAAAGGTCTTAGGAATTTTTCATTCCGATCACATTCTATTTTGCACAATATTATTGTTTAGTATTTTATTTCGACTTGTATTTTACCTTCAAAGTAGTCAGTATTACTTTTGTCATTTTACAGAGTCAGTGATTATTTAGATACACTGCCGCTGCTGCTGCTAGGTCGCTTCAGTCGTGTCCGACTCTGTGCGACCCCATAGACGGCAGCCCACCAGGCTCCCCTGTCCCTGGGATTCTCCAGGCAAGAACCCTGGAGTGGGTTGCCATTTCCTTCTCCAATGCATGAAAGTGAAAAGTGAAAGGGAAGTCGCTCAGTCGTGTCCGTCTCTTAGCGACCCCATGGACTGCAGCCCACCAGGCTCCTCCGTCCATGGGATTTTCCAGGCGAGAGTACTGGAGTGGGGTGCCATTGCCTTCTCCTGAGATACACTAATATTTACCAATTTCTTCTTGTCATATTGCTCCTTGTTTCTCATTCTTTTCTTCTACTTTCAATGTTTTAATTCCTTTAAAGTGTTTTCTTGAGTAATTTTTTTAATGAAAATAATAGTAAATTTTTTCAAGATTATTGTTAAATGTCATCCTTTTACCTTTGCCCCTAAATCATAATTTAGTTGGGTGTATAAGATTGTCAACTCAGATTTCTCTAAAAACTATTTTCCTTCTGCCCTTCTGCCTCTGAGAAGTTTGCTGCCAATCTAACCTAATTATCTACCTTTGCAGATAATGCTTTTTCTTCACTGTTAGTTCTTCAGGTTTTGTTTTATATTCTGCCTTTAGTGTTGTGCAGCTTAATGAAGATGTGTCCAAGTGTAGATTCATTTATTTGTTTATTTAGTCTTCCTTGGATCTCACTTAACCACAAAATTAAAGTTGAGCTGATTAATAATCAGGTCTATGGATGTCTAATTAAAACACTGACTTATGAAGAGCTAGCCTAATGAATGTACTATCAAGTCATTCCAGTCTAAACTACTGTTCATTTGGACTTCATTAACTTTCCACGGTACAAAATGATATGAATTAAGTTATATGCTGAACAGACACTTTTGGATTTTATCAAGGTTCAACATTATCCATACATATAATATTTTTGTATTGTCTACAAATCATAGTTGAAACAATATATTACAAAATCAAGATGTTAACAGTTCCAAGTTTCTCTGCCACAGCCCTCAGATATTAATTATTCTTTCCTTCCATCTTGGATTGGAGAAACAGAAGATTCTTTTTCCCTTTCCGAGGTACACCCACCCTTTCTTCCACTATCTCTGACACTTGGCTCAGTAATTACACCTTCACTCCAAGTTCACTGAAGTCTTTTCCACTCCGCCCACTCTTTCTTTGCAGGTAAAGAAAATTCAAGTTCACATTTTCTAAAAAAATAATAAAATAAACTTTCCCTTATTCTTTCCTGTCCCTTAAGCTAATAACCTCTCTTTGTCGTTCTCATAGCCAAACTTAGCAAAGGAGGGAGAGCTCTCTTATTATACAAGACCCCCTCCTTTCCCCAGCCCATTCCACTTACCCATACATATCAATTTCATCCTGACTCTGCTGCAATTAAGCTCCTTCTAGCACCTTCTAGCACTCATTGAAACTTCTCCAGGCAAAATTACTAATGCCTTCCTGACCTCTAAAAACCAAAGAGTGTTTCCATGAACCAGTCCTATTTGGATGCTCTAAGGCTCTGGACATCTTTGACTGACTTGTCTTTATTGACTTCAGGATTATCACTCTCTCTGGATTCTCTCTCTGACTTTTCAGATTGCTCCTTCCTCCCTGGATTACTTTTTGAACTGCACTACTATTCCTCTGCTCCCCTTCAAGTGGAGGAAAACCATGGGATATTTATCCCTGGTTCTCTTCTCATACCCACTGCCAAGTCTTCTGTTACTACTTACAAAGTGAAGGCTTCAATCTCTCTAACTCTTGCCTCTATCCTGAGTGCCAGACCTAATTTCCAATAGCATTCTTGACATCTTCAGCTGACTGCCTGACAGCATCTCAAATTCATGGTATCCAAAATACAAGTACTCTTCTTTTTCTTGCAAACTTTCTCTTTCTCTTATATTCCCTATATAAGTGCCATAGTCATTCACTGTTCAAATTTAAAACAGACTAATTCTCTACTCCAGTGCTGTCCAACAGAACTTTCTGTGATGATGGGAATGTCCTGTGTCTATTCTGTTCAAGATGGTAGTACTAACCACTTGTGGCTGCAGAGCACATGACACATGTCTAGTAGGACTGAGGAAATGGATTACTATTGCATTTAATGTTAATTTAAATTTAAATAACCACATTGTTGTTCAGTAGCTAAGTCATGTCCAACTCTTTCCGACCCCATGGACTGCAGTATGCCAGGCTTCCCTGTCCTTCACTGTCTCCAGGAGTTTACTCAAACTCATGTCTATTGAGTCAGTGATGCCATCCAGTCATTTCTTCCTCTGTTGCCCCCTTCTTCTCCTGCCCTCAATCTTTCCCAGCATCAGGGTCTTTTCCAATGAGTCATCTTTTCACATCAGATGGCCAAAGAACTGGAGCTTCAGCTTTAGCATCAGTCCTTTAAATGAATATGCAGGGTTCATTTCCTTTAGGACTGACTGGTTTTGTCACCTTGCAGTCCAAGGAGACTTCTTCTCCAGCACCATAATTCAGAAGTATCAGTTCTTCAGTGCTCATTTTGTTCAACTCTCACATCCACACATGACTACTGGAAAAACCATAGCTTTGACTAGACGGACCTTTGTGGGCAAAGTACTGTCTCTGCTTTTTAATATGCTGTCTAGGTTGGTCATAGCTTTTCTTCAAAGGAGCAAGTAGCATTTAATTTCATGGCTGCAGTCACCATCTGCAGGTTTTGGAGTCATGTCACTGTTAAGCCACATGTGGTTGTTGAATGGGAAAGCACAACTTTAGTCCTTCATATCACCTAAATTACTGTTGCCATGAGGTCCCATATTCTATCCCCTAAATGTATCTTGAAAATATGCTCCTCAAAGCAATCCCCCTTTCCTATCTTCAGCTCTACCATTTGAAAACACCAGCACGATTATGTCTCTTTCCTGTCCTGAATATTTTAATTAACCTCACATTTCATTATTTCGTATAAGATAATGTCTGAACTTCTAGTCATAGCCTATAAAGACTTCCATGGTCTGGCCACCCAATCACTCTCCCCACCACCACATTCCCATCATCTCTGTGACAAGAATGTTCAACTCGGTTCTTTACCTACATGCCCAGTAATACTTTCAATCTCATTTACACGCTGAACGTCTACCTAGTGTATACCTTCTCTCTTCTCTCAGTTTTATGAATTTTCACTCAGACTAAAGGGATGGGGTTGAGGGGCTTCCCAGGTGACCCTAGGGGTAAAGAATTCACCTGCTAATGAAGGAGACATAAAAGACGCACTAGACTGTAATCCCTGGGTTGGGAGGATCCCCTGGAAGAGAGCATGGAAACCCACTCCAGTATTCTTGCCTGGAGAATCTCATGGACTGCGGAGCCTAGAGGGCTACAGTCCATAGGGTCACAAAGAGATACAAGTGAAGTGACTTAGCACACACACAAAGGGACCAGATCAAATGCCGGTTCCTTCCTGTGTTTGCTTGTATAGCTCTTTCATTTTCCTGCAGAGTATGGACAATGTTCTATGGAACAGAGACTGTTCTCACTCTCATATGTGAAAGAGTAAATGAATGAATGAATGAATGAATCGTAAAATTCTAAACAATTCCCTCTGTAATTAAAGGCCCAAAGTGTATCACCTAAAAAGCTGGAGTGCTCCCTTTTTTAAAAGATAACTGAAATTATAAACCTAGTTTTTCTTATCTCTATAAGTCATCTATTCTCATATGTATGAAAACAGAGCTTTATTTTTTCCTAACTGAATTTAGGCAAATCACATTACATCTCTAGATTTATCACCTATTATCTCTATAACACAATCCCTCTAAGTTCCAACTTTCTTACCTGAAAAATGGGAATAACTGTGTGGAAGCAGGAAATGGTGGAAAAGACAAAGAAAGAAAGGTGAGAGGGAAGGAGGAAGCATGCAGTAAATTTTCAAGTGGAGATACTTTCCCAGGCCTCCCCAAGAATCATGGGACTACATAGATATCAATGGTACTACTCATTTAAAGAGCGTCTAAAAAGCACTCAATTGTTTAATTCCCTCTGTGAAGAAAGGTGAGTTATAGGTCAATTCCCAGACAACCCTGGGTGTTCGATCTGAGCTATTCTGAGCATATCTGAAAATCAGCTCCCCTATCTGTGCCTGACTACATTCCTATATGGATGGTTCTAATTCTGAATATGGTCTGCAGACCCTAATTATAAATTCATTTCCTTGCAATAGCTGATAGGATTTTCATGAGGATTCAATGAGATCTTAATGTGCTAATCCTTCAGTGCCTTACCCACAAAAGGGCTCAAGTGTGACAGTTAAGATTATCATCTGTGGGATTCAATGATTCTACATGATCAGAAACTGCAACAGTTTTGGGGGGAGGGAGGGAGCAAGGTTGTATTTCTGATTGTGTGATCATTTGATTCTTATCAGTCTCCTTCACTAGACTGTAATCTCCGATTGCAACTGATCCTTGTCAATTTTGGGTTGCCCTTGGATTCCGAGCACTTAACCAGGTGCCTGGCCCATGGAAAGCACTGGATAAATATTTGCTGAAACAAATTGTTCACTTATTTGAAAATATTCCAGATACTAAGTTAGGAATTAGGGAGATAAAATGTCTCAGAGAATGTTTTCTGCCATCAATGAATTCTAATCTAGTTAAGTCCCTAAATCAAGCCAGTGATTATAATGGAACATTATATCTATGGAATCATAGATATAATCATACAATGGAACATTCCACTCTATGGAATCATTCACATAGAGTGAAGTGGAAACATGAAACAGAGACATCTAACCAGTCAGGAGAGAGGAGGAGTTACGAAAAGGTTTCCAAAGGAGGTGAGGTTGAGATATTCTCATAATAGTCAAGAAGCACAGAAATGAGAAAGCTAGAGGAAAGGCAAGCTTTTCTTTTTACTTGGAGAAGGATCTACAAGAAAACAGTGGCAAGAAAGAAGATGGAGAAGTAGGGAGAAATTGGAACATGGATTGTGAACCACGTTAAGAACTTTGAATTGAATTACAAAGGCAGTCTAGAGATGTGGGGAATTTGAAACAGAAAGACATGGCAACTTGAAGTTTGAGTGGAGTGGACCAGATCTCTAAAGTGTCTTCCAGTTGCAGAAGTCTGTGATTCAAGCATTTTGACTGCTAAATTTAATACTGAAATACAATAACTGTATATATTGGGTCGGTCAAAAGTTCATTTGGGTTTTCCTGTAATATCTTATGGAGTGAATGAACTTTTGGGCCAACCCAACCAGATAGCATATTAAAAAGTAGAGACATTACTTTGCCAACAAAGGTTCATCTAGTCAAGGCTACGGTTTTTCCAGTGGTCATGTATGGATGTGAGAGTTGAACGGTGAAGAAAGCTGAGTGCCAAAGAATTGATGCTTTTGAACTGTGGTGTTAGAGAAGACTCTTGATGGTCCCTTGGACTGCAAGGAGATCCAATCAGTCTATCCTAAAGGAGATCAGTCCTGGGTGTTCATTGGAAGGACTGATGCTGAAGCTGAAACTCTAATACTTTGGCCACCTCATGAGAAGAGTTGACTCACTGGAAAAGACCCTGATGCTGGGAAGGATTGGGAGCAGGAGGAGAAGGGGACGACAGAGGGTGAGATAGTTGGATGGCATCACCGACTCAATGCACATAAGTTTGGGTAAACTCCAGGAGTTGGTGATGGACAAGGAGGCCTGGAGTGCTGCAATTCATGGGGTTGCAAAGAGTCAGACACGGCTGAGCAACTGAACTGAACTGAAGTGAATATTAGCATAAACCTCTATAACAAGCAGACCCAAAATGAACTAACAGCAGAGGTTCATTACATGCTCAGACAGCAGCCAAGGGCAGGTGCTCTTGACTACCTTGTGGAGGAAAGAAAGGATAAGTTTCTAACTATAATGCTAGGCTAACAAACCTCTGCCATGATCAGTGTGTGACTCCCAAGCTCACTCTAGTCTTCGTGTCATCATTTCATCCTTTATGAATGAGCTATGGCATGAGAAGCACCCTATGAAAGTAGCTCAGTCGTACGACCCCATGAACTATACAGTTCATGGAATTCTCCAGGCCAGAATAATGGAGTGGGTAGCTGTTCCCTTCTCCAGGGGATCTTCCCAACCTGGGGATCAAACCAGAGTCTCCTGCATTGCAGGCATATTCTTTACCAACTGAGCTGCCAGGGAAGCCCCTGTAGGAAGAAGCTTTACGAGTCAGGTCTGCATCTGGCACAGATCACTTCCATCTGGTTGGACTCATTGGTTAGAACCAAATCACATGGCTACTCTAACTGCAAAGAAGGCTGGGAACCGTAGTCTAGCTCTTTGCTAAGGCAATCTCCACCACACTATTCTAGGTTAGAATTGGGGGTATATTTGTGTTCTCTTTCCCCTAAATAGTTCTGTTTTCTATTTTAATCATCTTAGAGTTTGTGACTTTCTTTGTAAGTTGTCTAAGAATGCAGAGTCAAAATTATAGATAAAGCAAAAATCATATAATTGCTGAATGTCAACAACAAGAGTGTATAATATTTTATAGCTCATAAAGGCCTTTCACACTCTTTAGTTTGTTTTCTTTTAAAGAAACCCTTTGATATAAGCAGGAAACTGTTGTTACCATCATCTTAAAAATATAAGTATTATTCAGAGAGGTAAAAGACTTACCTGAGGTTGTCCAACTTCATTCATTCTAACAGTTATTTACAGGCAGAAAGTGTTCAGCTGTCCTTGAAATCCATCTAAAAATATGTGTTTTTTTTCAAATATTTTTAAGAACTATCAAAAATAAAGGACATATTCATCCAGAGCTCATATTGAGGTCTATTCTGAAATACTTCGATTCACATAACTCAGCAATGCTCACCTCAACCACATAGGCAGAAACGGCAAAGAAACAAAACGACTGGTAATGCTATTGCAAAGACTCCATTTGTGAGCTAAGTATTAGTCTTCCTGCCAGAGAAAAATGTTCGTAAAAGAGGCAAAGAGGGGACTTCCTTGGTGGTCTGGTGGTTAAGAATCTGCCTTGCAGTGAAGGGGACATGGATTTGATCCCTGATCAGGGAACTGAGATCCCATATGCCGCAGAGCAACTAAGCCTGTGAACCACAACTACTGAAGTTCACGTGCTCTGGAGTCTGTGTGTCACAACTAAAGAATCCACAGGCCGCTGGGAAGGATCCCATGTGCGACAAGTAAGACCCAATGCAGTCAAATAAATTCAATAAATAACTTTTTTTTTTAAGAGAGAGACAAAGAGAGAAGGCCCATGAAGCACAGACCCCAGCACTCACTTTGTTAAAGGGTTTGCTGCTGCTGCTGCTGCTGCTACTATTAAGTCGCTTCAGTCGTGTCCGTCTCTGTGCGACCCCATAGACAGCAGCCCACCAGGCTCCCCCATCCCTGGGATTCTCCAGGCAAGAACACTGGAGTGGGCTTCCATTTCCTTCTCCAATGCATGAAAGTGAAAAGTGAAAGTGAAGTTGCTCAGTCGTGTCCGACTCTTAGCGACCCCATGAACTGCAGCCCACCAGGCTCCTCCGTCCATGGGATTTTCCAGGCAAGAGTACCGGAGTGGGATGCCATTGCCTTCTCCGTGTTAAAGGGTTTAGATGGTGTGTATTAGCTTCCTAGGGATGTCATAACAAAGTGCCACAAAATGAATGGCTTAAAAAACTGATTTACTGTCCCACCGTTCTAGAGGCTAGAAGTTGGAGATCAAGGAGTCAGCAGGGCCACACTCTCTCCAAAGGTGCTAGAGAAGGATCTGTTCCCAGCCCCTCTCCCAGCTTCTGCTAGCTCCTTGGTTTATGGCAGCATAACCTCAATTTTCACAGAACTATAAGACCATAAATTCTCATTTGTTCACCTTTGGCTTCGATTTAGTCAATGAGACAAAGACCTACATATTAAGAAATTAACAACCTACAAGAAAATTGAAGAGAGCTTTCCTACGCCCAAGAAGGAGTTGGAAAATGAAGCAATAGAAAGAAACCAACCTAAAATTCCCAATGCTCAGGCCATGCAAGGTTTGCCCTTGAGAACATTTTACCAGCATTTGGCCTGCTTCGGCCACCAAGTCTCCCCTGGAAAGTGAACAATGTGTCAATCTCCCACATCTGTGTAAGTTTCCCTCTTGTCTCCACTGAGCAACATTCTTCCCATGAGGTCATGTACAGCTCGTATCATTATTCCAAATGACTTTTCAATCCTTTTGGCACCTAACTGGTATGTATTTAAACTATGAGCCCATGAAAAGTAAACTAAACACAAGGTATGGTACAAAGACCTCAGCTATTCTACAGAAAAATACTTCCGCAGTTGTTCCCTTTTTTCAGTCCAACCCAACTTTCCCACTCAACCCTCTTCTAACAAACCCCCTCCGAAAAAAAGGAGGATTGGGAGTAAAACATTTTCACTGTTCACTAGGCACTGGGAAAGCACTGCTTCCTTTAAAGCTCACGCCCCAGTACCTGGCACACTGTATACTTTGCTGCTGTCTCATTTTTCTGACCGCCTTAATCATACTTGCCAGGCAAACATCTGTGGATTGCAAGACACAATTAGAGGAGATGGAGAGGGCATGTTAAAGAAGGAGGGGGAGGAGAAAAAGGGGAAAGGATGGGAAAAGGAAAAAGAAACAATAATCTTTTTCGGAGAAAAACACTGTCTTCAGAGAAAATATCTGATAGGACCTGCACCTTAACCTCTACCCACTCACTCACCACTCCAGGACTCTTTCCCCCAATTTTAACCCAAGATGGAATCACCTCTGGTCCAGATTGAGGCAAGTTTGGCAGCTTTAGAGGTTGTGTGGTGAAAATTTAGTAACAATCTGCTTTTCTCTGCAAATTGCTAAGGCAATAGTGTTCCTCGGCCAGTTCAAAACTCAAGTGATGCCCAAATAAACTGCAGCACATTCTTGTCTAGGGCTTTCATCCAACAGCCAGAGCTGCTGGTCCTGCCTGAGTCTCCTGCTGAAAAGAGCCCTACTGTGAGACTGGCGTTCTGGGGCTGTTTCTTCTACAAAGGCGTGGGAGTTGGAGCGAAAAATGGTGTGCTTACAGGATGAAAGGAAGAGGACAAAGACAAGAAGGTAAGGTAATTGTACAGAATGGTGCTACCACGGATGTGGTTATGATAGAGGCCAAATTGGGCATCAGTTTTACAGGATTATCACAGCTAGATGCGATCAGGCTGAATTCAGTGTTAATCCGCAAAGATCTTCCCTGTGATTTTTATTTTAATTCACTTTCTAGTCCCTCTCTTTTGTTGAACAATACCACAAATACATTGTATTAGCCCCCAAACCAGGATGGGCTTCCCAGATGGTGCTAGTGGTAAAGCGTCTGCCTGCCAATGCAGGAGTCAAGAGATGTGGCTTTGATCCCTGGGTGGAGAAGATTCCCCAGCAGGAGGGCATGGCAATCCACTCCGGTGTTCTTGCCTGGAGAATGCCAGGGACAGAGGAACCTGGCTGGCTACAGTCCATAGAGTCACAAAGAGTTAGGCACACCTGAGCATGCTCACCCCAAACCAGGGTATGATTTCTCAGCTTCCATAGTCTATCACACCTCTTGTCAATCAGAGCTCCTAGAATGATATCTTTCAGACACATCTGTTTTTCTGCATAGACACTGCCATCAGGAGAGCTCAAGTCCTCACCATCTTCTTCGCCTGGATTAATGGCAATGGACCCTTATCTCTCCCTGTCCCCCACATACACTCTTCTCTTTTCAATCTGTCTTAAAATCAGGATGATCTTTAAATGCGAACACAAACATGTCACTCCACTGCTTAAAACTCCTCATGGCTCCCTGCTGCTTTTATATTAAAGTTCAAACTTTCATCATGATTTTCAACACCCCATTTTTATGGTTCCTGCTCAACTCTCTAGATTCTCCTTTTTCCCCCATAGTACTATGTTCCATCCATACCAAAGCCTCTGTGGTCCCTCTAATGCACCCTCTTTTCCCCCGTGACCCTCCTTGCCTCCCACCCAATGTTTACACTCTCTTCTGGCAGCCTGAGAGCTTCCCATGCTCCCCTCTTGCTCCTCCTCCCCCACCCCTCTTCCTTTCCATCATCTGCTAATTTCTACTTACCTTACAATCGTCAACTGTGATTTCACTTCATCTGGGTTAGGTGCTCTTCCCATAAGCTTTCTCAGAACATCACTTTCTCCCTCAATAAAGAGTGACAAACTATATTATAACTGCTTGGTCACTCTTCTCTCTTCTGTTCTCTCCAACTGCTCACAAGAAT
The DNA here is from genome assembly GCA_006410615.1 of Neotragus moschatus. NCBI lineage: Eukaryota > Metazoa > Chordata > Mammalia > Artiodactyla > Bovidae > Neotragus > Neotragus moschatus. The sequence goes on from SJYA01001024.1 coordinate 805,147, forward strand.
GTTTTAATTTCTTTTAGAAGCAGAGAGAAAATAAACTTATAGATCAGGAAATATTTTAAAATATAATATTTGCCTTTGTTGTTGTTGTTTAGTTGCTAAGTCATGTCAGACTCTTTTGCAACCCTGTGGACTATAGCTCTTCAGGCTCCTCTCTCCATGGGATTTCCCAGGCAACAATACTGGAGTGGGGCTGCTATTTACCTCTCCAGAGGATCTTCCTGACTCAGGGATCAAATCCACATCTCCTGTATTGGTAGATGGATTCTTTACCTCTGAGCCACCAGGGAAGCCTTAATATTAATCTTCGTGTGCTAGCCATGAAAATCATAATGTCTGTCCTGCTAAGTAGCTGGAAAAATACATGCACACAGAGAACAAGGCTAAAGAACTGAAATCATCTCACTGTCTTGGAGCCTTGATGAAGCCCTTTGTTCTGGTGAGAAAGCTGAACACTATGGAAGATTCGAGGATTGATTCTGTGCCTCTGACCTGTATGATCAGCAAACTGATGTTTCTCTCACTCTTTTTTTAAAAATGTTAAAGCTACTATAGACAATCCACCAAAGGAAACTAAAATACGTTGCCCCCAAATATGCTTCTTCAATGCAAAAATTCTGTGTTCAAAATTTGAAAAGTACTTGGCAAGAATAAAATACACCTAGGGACAACATTAAAAACAAAGCTAGCTAGGATTTCCCTGGTGGCACAGTGGGTAAGAATCCACCTGCCAATGCAATTTGATTCCTGGTCCCTGGAGATTCCACTTGCCACGGGGCAACTAAGCCCATGTGCCACAGCTACTGAACTCACATGCCTAGGGTCTGTGCCCCGAAACAAGAGAAGCCATCACAATGAGAAGCCTGCACACTTCAAGCAAGTAGTCCTCACTCACTGCAACTAGAGAAAGCACATCCAAAGCAATAAATACCGAGCACAGCCAAAATNAACTAAGCCCATGTGCCACAGCTACTGAACTCACATGCCTAGGGTCTGTGCCCCGAAACAAGAGAAGCCATCACAATGAGAAGCCTGCACACTTCAAGCAAGTAGTCCTCACTCACTGCAACTAGAGAAAGCACATCCAAAGCAATAAATACCGAGCACAGCCAAAATTGTGGCTCAGCTGGTAAAGAATCTGCCTGCAATGCAGGAGACCTGGGTTCAATCCCTGGATTGGGAAGAGCCCCTGGAGAAGGATAAGGCTATCCACTCCAGTATTCTGGCCTGGAGAATTCCATGGACAGTCCATGGGATCACAAAGAGTCAGACACTACTGAGTAACTTTCACTTCCACACATTAAAAACAAAAACAAAATAAATTCACAGAAAATATGGGGAAAGTTGTTCTGACCCCTCTTGACCCTTTCAGGCAAATTAAAATTTCCTAAGGGACATTAAGAGCAGGCAGAGCAATCCATACAACAAATGGCTCCAATACAAGCCGGTTTACACAGGTCACAATTTTCCAATCCAGTGCTTTTTCTGGATTATGATGGAAGAGATAATGTAGATATGCAACCATATGATTTACTATCTACCTGCCTTCACCAAAAGTCAGGAAAGAAATTTTGTTATATGGAGTGCTATGCCCAGGAGCATTAAAGCTTAGGGCATACTTAATTTTTTTTTTTTTTTTTTAGTTTTTAATTGAAATTCTTTCCCTTTCATGACATCATCCTTTGTCTTTAGTAAACTATTCCCTTAACTTTCCCAGAAGTAGAAGTTGACATGAACACATATTTCTCTATTTCCAATTCTTACTTCACTCACCGTATAATATTGCTGGTATGGGAAGGGGGCCCGGTTGCCAGGGCAACCAGGAGGGCACAAGGTCAGCCTCAGTTGGATCTTCTAACTGATCAAATTCCAGCTATGCTGTTGACTCATCTCAGTTTTATAGCCATAAGATGGTAAAACATTTCATAATTCTTCTGACTTATGACTTACATGTTTTGTCTATATCTTCATAAGTTCCTGCTGACCTGTCTCTTCTCCTGAATTCACTAATTTAATTCACTTATTTCTACTAACTAGAGATGATAAAGTATTTGGAACAGACATGACATGAAAAATACATCAGAATGGATGTATTTGCCAAATCAGAATGTATACCAAGTGTAAACAGGAAGTAAATCAGAGCATACTAGCCACCAACTAGTCTAGTCTGTAGCTACCTTGATATCTTTCCTTCCTGCTGTCAAATAGACTTCTCCCCTGACTAGTTATTGCATACTTAATGTCCTAATTGCCCATCACCTTATACAACTGAATGATAATTAGATTTTGATATGGAATTTATCTGTGCCTTTCATGTCAGCTCATAGTGACTAAGATTTGTTTTTAATTATTTTAGATATCCCCTTCCTAGGAAGAAAGACACTGTGTAAGAAGGTGGAGAAGAATATTAAAGACCGTATGTAGGAAGGGAAAATGGGATCTCAGAAAGTACAAAATTGTTTCCTAGTTGAGGTAGGAGTGGTCCCACTTGACGATCAGCAGTATTGTTCCTGAAATGCTTCTGGTCCTTCCCCTTCCTGGTATATGGAATGATCGTACTTCCCATTCTGCTTGGGCAGGCCAAATAACTAGTTCTAATAGAAGAATTGTGGGCAGAAGTGATGTATGTCACTTCCAGGAAGAATGTTGCATTATTGCTGAGACCCCCTAAGAGCAACTAGCAACCTTCCATATTCTAGCTGCTATTCCAGCTTTGATCCTAGAGTGAGGGTAACTTGAATCAGAGACCTCCAGCTGACTCACGATGAAAATGAAGTGTGACCAAAAAATAAACTTTGTAGTCTTAGGCCAATGAAATTTTCAGCTTTGTTTCTTACTGAAAAATACTCTAACCTATCCTGACTGATATATATAGAGAGACAGAGACTTCTGTCTAGTGTCTCCTCATTATGAGACACCTACTTCAATAGTTTTTAAGTCCATCAACTCCCTTATGTTGTAAACAAAATTTAGGAAGCTGGAGAAGAAGGCCCAGAGTGCTCATTACATTCTCCAGCAGGTGTGTGTGTGTATTGTTTAAAAAATATTTCCCTACATCAAGATCAGAAACTTATTAAAGGGAAAATGAGAAGAGTGTTAAATTCCAGCTGAGCATGCTACTTTACTGGTTGGGAAGTTTCAGATAGGTAAGCAATCTCAGTTCACTTGCTCAGTCATGTCCAACTCTTTGTGACCCCATGGACTACAGCACGCCAGGCTTCCTTGTCCATCACAAACTTCTGGAGCTTGCTCAAACTCATGTCCATTGAGTCAGTGATGCCATCCAACCATCTCACCCTCTGGGATCCCCTTCTCCTACTGTCTTAAATCTTACGCATCAGGATCTTTTCCAATGAGTCAGTTCTTCATATCAGGTGGCCAAAGTATTGGAGTTTCAGCTTCAGCATCAGTTCTTCCAGTGAATATTCACAACAGATTTCCTTTAGGATTGACTGGTTTGATCTCCTTGCAATCCAAGGGACTCTCAAGAGTCTTCTCCAGCACCACAGTTCAAAAGCATCAATTCTTGAGTACTCAGCTTTCTTTATAGTGCAACTCTCATATCCATACATGACTACTGTAAAAACCATAGCTTTGACCAGACAGATCTTTCCATGAAGTGATGGGACCAGATGTCATGATCTTAGTTTCCTGAATGTTGAGTTTTAAACCAACTTTTTCACTCTCCTCTTTCACTTTCATCAAGAGGCTCTTTAGTTCTTAACTTTCTCAGTGGAATCTAAATTTCATTTAAAAAAAGCAGTGAACTTTTATATATGAGTCATGATGTGTATGAATTGGCAAAGAAATTAAGAAGGCATTTAAGTGATTCTGTCAATATTTAAACTTTGAATGAAAATGAAGAATGATCATGAAATAACTAATTCTTCAGTATAGTATAAGACAGGAAATATAAATAACAGCTAATTAAAGTAGTGTTAATGATTATGGCTATCCTCCCTTTCATTTGCTAATGACATTTCACATTTCAAAAAAATTGTTTTGAATCTTAAAATATTTGTGTACTAATCTTTTTCTTGGGTTGAAGGAAGCAATTTAATGCTGACAGAAATTGGTTTGAGAAGAGTACACAATTTAAATTACTGACTCCAAAAAGTAATTATTGGTTGTTTCCTAAGAGAGCTGACACAGAGGAGAAAAGCCTAAGTGTTGAAAATAAAAATGTACTGGGGACTTCTTAAAAAAAGGATCATAAGCTTATTCGCCTATGTTATCTTCTAGGAGTTTATAGATTGTGAAAACTTTTTTATATGCAATCATTATCAAACTCAGATAAATCTTATTCAGTTCTCAAGGTTTCTGTGTGAAATTGTATGAAGCTGGAAAATCTGTGCCTCTTCTAGAACCTCAACTTTTCTTCTCAAAAGGATCCAGTACTTGAAGTCAGGAGCACATAACTTCATGAGTTCACACACTTAACTACCTGGCTGTTACCCTGAAGAGAACTGGGCCACCTGGGCAACAGCCTCTCCAGACCATGCATGTGGGGCAATATCTAAAACACCCTCTGAACCTAACTGGAAAATACGGAATATTCTGTTATAGCACATGAAATGTCCCACACTTCCGTCACAGAAGGGCAGAGGATGTAAACTTTAAAACACATGCTTTCTCCTGTTTTCAAACATATAAGGGCGTCATTGCATAAATGGAGAAAGCTTTCAACTGGGGAAGTTTATTAAAATGTAAATGTTCAGAGATCCATTTAGAAGAAATAGAATCAGTAAGTTATAAAATGTGCAAATATTACTTCATTGTAAGATTAGATACTAAAATCTGCTTCTGTAAATGTACATCCAGGCTGATATTTGGACTGACTGGGTCACAAGCAGCCAATCAGAATGCAGAAATCTCCTGACCACTTGAAATCCCACAAAGAGATAATTGTTTGTTTACATAACTAAGCTGTAGTGGTCTCTATTTTTTATTCTGTAAGCAACAGATGCCAGATAAAAATTTGAATTTATTCTTGATTGTGTGTGTTTAGTCGCTCAGTCGTGTCCAACTCTGTGAGCCCTCCAGGCTCCTCTGTCCATGGGGATTCTCCAGGCAAGAATACTGGACTGGATTTGCCATGCCTTCCTCCAGGGAATCTTCCCAACCCAGGGATCAAACCCAGATATACTGCTTTGCAGGAGGATTCTTTATGGACTGAGCCACTAGGGAAGCTGTATGTATGATTGGAGACTACTACTAACACCATTATAAATATTACAAAAATGTCTGACAGCAAAAGAGGGTTAGAACAGAAGAAAATAAATGGAGACAAATTCCAAAATCCTTACTTCCTTCAGAATAAAAGCCAAGATCTTCACAATGGCCTATACCCCCATTGCCAGCTGGCCCACTTTACCCCTCTGAGCTCAACTCCCCTCCCTCTTTGCTGTAGGCACTGACCTCACCACTCCTCAAATATGCCAAGCATGACCCTGTAAGGATCATCTTACCCAAGTAAGATGGTAGGTGTTGCAAAAGGGCATCAGAAGGCAGACACACTGAAACCACACTCACAGAAAACTAGTCAATCTAATCACACTAGGACCACAGCCTTGTCTAACTCAATGAAACTAAGCCACACCTGAGTGGCAACCCAAGACGGGCGGGTCATGGTGGAGAGGTCTGACAGAATGTGGTCCACTGGANTCTTTTAAAGAGTTTTTAGGACTTTGCAGTGGTCCAGCAGTTAAGAATATGCCTGCCAAAGCAAGGCCACGGGCCCCTCCCAGGTTCAGAAAGATTCCACACACCGAGGAGCAACTAAGCCAGGGCACCACAACTGCTGAGCCCACGTGCCCTACAGCCCGTGTTGCGCTCCGCAGCAAGAGAAGCCACAGTGAGCAGCCCGAACACAGCAACTGGAGAATGGACCAGCGCACTGCAACTAGAGAAAGCCCGAGCACAGCGATGGAGACTCAGCGCAGCCAATAATAAAATAGACAAATAAAACTAAAGAGCTTTTTATTCTTTCCTTGTACAGTTCCTAGACCTACCACTCTCTCATTGCATGCAACTTCTTTTTATCTGTATATACTTTTGCCTAGGCCACCAACTTGAGATGAAATTAGCTTTTCTAAAACCTGTCTATTTTTAGCAACATTTTTGGAATCTGTATGAAAAAATCAGTCACAGAATTAGATAACATTGCCTCCCCTTTGTATCCAGTCTCCTTATACTGCCCCCACCCAATTAATTCTACAAGGCCCTGTCAGAGATATCATTTTCAATAGTCCATGTCCAATCAGGGATTTCTTGGTTGGNAAAACCTATTTTTAGCAACATTTTTGGAATCTGTATGAAAAAATCAGTCACAGAATTAGATAACATTGCCTCCCCTTTGTATCCAGTCTCCTTATACTGCCCCTACCCAGTTAATTCTACAAGGCCCTGTCAGAGATATCATTTTCAATAGTCCATGTCCAATCAGGGATTTCTTGGTTGGAAGCCTAGCTGGCTTCCATGTCCCCACTGGTAAGCCCGCATTTACCTTGTCTCATTTTCTCTCCCCAAGAGGTCAAGCTCGGCACTTTCCCACATCACCCACTAGGGATCCTTTGCACTCCTCCTTCCACAATGCTTTTTCCCTTTTTCTGCCTGAAAAAAAGGTTTATACATCCTTGCATTTCAACTTATCTTCGTAGTGAAACCCTCCTTAATATCCCAAGATAATATCAATGAATACAATCCCTCTTCTGGTTTACATCACTAGCATAAAATTTGTTAATTATATTCTACTCTGGTTAATTACTCACAAAGTTGTCTTTTCACTAGATTGCAAGAAACTTGAAGCTCAGATGACCTTTGTCATCTTTGTATTCCCGAATTTCACCTGAGTGATGATCCCAAGAAGGGATGAACTCATNAATCCCTCTTGTGATTTACATCACTAGCATAAAATTTGTTAATTATATTATACTCTGGTTAATTACTCACAAAGTTGTCTTTTCTCTAGATTGCAAGAAACTTGAAGCTCAAATGACCTTTGTCATCTTTGTATTCCCGAATTTCACCTGAGTGATGATCCCAAGAAGGAATGATGAACTCATTCACTTAATAAATGCCCATGAGTTGTTCACCTGACCAGAGAGAAGCCAGAATTCTCCAATCTGACCAGTGAGAGGAAGCAGCAAGTTCTTTTCTTATTTCTGTCTGATTAGATTATGTACATTTTTCTTCTATTACAGTCTTCCAATAGGCACACTATTACCTATCTCTACTCAATTGGGTTTAAAATACCAAATCCCTCCCCATTTTTCAATAAAATGACAATTTCAATTTGAGTGATGATCATCAACAAAAATTTATCTATTCAGCCACTCAAATATATTTTCTATCTTCCATAGGAGACAAATTAAGTTCTTTTTATCCATGGATTTCATCTGGGAGACAAAGAACAAGACTGTTTATATCAAGCTCACAAGCAGAGTACAAAATGTCTCCGAAAATTCAAAATCCCATGAAAATTTTGACAGCAAGATCTAACTCTCATGGGTTCCACAAGAATCAGCTCCTGCAGCGCTCACTGAATGATGTTTTCCTCCAGCAGCCTGAAGCCTGAACTGGACTAATGGGCTTCAGGAAAGAGCTGTGGTTTCAGAAAATGGGAAAATATGATGGTGATCTGTTGGAAGCTACCCACCACTGCTGCCACTACTACCTCTCACCCTTCATTTATCCACTGTCTCTCTCTCTCTCACACACACACACATCCCCACAACTCCCCTTTTGAGATAGGCTGCTATAAGACACATATATAGATGTATACTACTCTTACAGTGATTTTCTAGGTTTACTTACTTTTACTTACAGGTTAAATGGGATCCGTCAGGTTCCAGATTTTCCTGACTTTCAGAAACTCTAATTTCCAGGAACCCATGTGGAAAAGACATCAGGTAGAAACATCTGTCAGAGTTTGATGGGAAACCCACTGGGCAGGAAGACACTAGTCCTCAATTCTCTGCTGACTCTACCTTGATCTTAAGCAAATCTCCTTACATTTCCTGGTGTCAGTTCATTCATTTACTATAGGATATATTATATATATAGTCTATATTTTTATATTAGACATGTGCTAAATGGTTCATAAAGGGGAAGGGTAGGGACCATTATACTCGTTGGTAAGTAATTTAAAATAGTTCTTTTCACAGAAAATAAATAAAGATATAGTTGGAGGATGGACCTAGAGATTTTCATACTCAGTGAAGTAAGTCAGCCAGATAGTGAGAAATATTGTAGGACATCTCTTATGTGTGGAATCTAAAAATAAATTATACAAATGAACTTATTTACAAAACAGAAAGAGACTCACAGACTTAGAGAATGAACTTATGGTTGCCTGTATACTCTACTATATTTAAAATGAATAACCAACAAGGACCTATTATATAGCCATGGAACTCTGCTCAATGTTATGTGACAGCCTGGATGGGAGGGGAGTTTGAGGGGAAATCATACATGTATATGTATGGCTAAGCCCCTTCGCTGTTCATCTGAAACTATCACAATGTTGTTTGAATCAGCTACACCACAAAACAAAATTTTTGAAAGATACAACTTGGAGTCAATTTTGAAGTTGCAGGATTTTTAAAAGATAAAATAGGAAAATTCAAAGACATATGATGCTCATTCTGAGTGGAACTATCTCTATTCCTCCAGACATCTGGTGAATAGGCTCTTCTCCTTCTGTGTTAGAAATCCCTTAGTGGAAAATGATGGCAAAATACTGACAAACACTCCCCAAAGTCCCCTCTATATCTTGCATCCTATGAGTCTGTATATTAAACGGCAAACATGTTGTTTGCCAGTTTGATTAAAACCCCAGTTATAAATCACTATTGAAATCTAATGCTTTACATAGAAGTTAAAATTCCAGATTAATGTATATCACAGTCCTAAGCCAAATGTCCTTTCTTCATGGTAAGGGAAGGAGAAAATAGAGTTATAATGAGAGAAGATTTTGACAAATGGACACCTGATTCTCTATAGATGTGGGATAAAAGCAAGAGTGAGAAGTAAAGGGAATACATAGAAACTAGCTGGAAATGGAGTGAGACAAAATGGAACTGTCCCCAGGAGAAGACGCAGAGAAGGTTTGCTTTTACAAGGTGGAAAAAGTAACTTCTCCCTACAAGAATGTTGTAAAAACTGGACTCCAGTAAATATAGTCTAGGTAGCTTTACTACTTTGGTTCTGGACATCTCTGAGAAGTCATGAAAGTTAAATTGTACCATTCCCATTCTCCATATTTATGTACATAGATTAACTGTAAATCTTGATGTAACACATATAGCCTTCATTTCATTACTTCATGTTGAATATGGTGCATTTAAATACTGTAACTAACCACACACAGTATATCCAGCCACTCCACAATGGCCCTGAAACCAAGAACATCAATGCCCACAGATAAATACATAAATTCAGATATTTTATCTTGATAATACCTATCAACAAGGAAGAGTACGCTCCATTGTTATTCAACAGAGCTTTTAAAAAATAGGAACTTGTTATCAAGATCCTCAAAATAAACACAAAATGTACTCTTGGGAAGATACATGTATGGGAAAATATTTTCTTGTACTTTACTTTCTGCTAGGGTTGTGATAACAGAGTTTGAGTCATAAGTACTAAAGGAATCAGTTCAAAGACCACACTATATAAGGGAACACTATTGTAGATCAGATCTCTACAGGCACAACTGCAGTTCAGCTGTGTGTGCATCTGGCAATGTGGTCATTTGTATTTATCTTTTAAAGTGTGAAAAAATGATATACTGAATAAATTATCCATGATTTCTGAAAGGGAGGAATCATTATCTGAGACCAAAAGTACAAATTCAGCATATTCTATGTGTCTTATGGCTTCACATATTTAATCAAATAAAGATGAGAAAGGGAAAGTGGAAGATGCTAATTTTCTTTATGGCAGAGATACATGTTGTAAAGTAGCTGGTAAAATAATTAGAAAAGGTAAATTTGCAAGCAAATTTCAAAATTCTATCTCATCTGCACGGCTCTAATGTACCTGGAGAAGAAAACATTTGAAAGTCTTGGCTATAGTGGAGAACAATAAAGTTCTGTTTTCTGTGGAGAACAATAAAATTCTGAGACTTTCACTGGGCTCTCCAAACAATTCAGGGTGTTGCCTTTGATCATCAAAGCCTCAGTATCATTTGAGTTCAGGTATCCATAGAAACCACCTTTACGTAGCAGCATACTTGTTTCAGCTGGCCAAAGAACAGCTGCCAACAGGCCTTAGGTGTGAATACCAAGGGCTGGAAGCAACACATTTTCCATGGAGAGATTCCATCTTTGGAATTCATCTTTTTCAGTTGGTTTCACCAAGTTCAGAAATATTGGCCTTCAGGCCATAGAATAAAGCCCAATTACCTGATACTTATGGGAATATCTAGCAGTAAAGTAAACGTCAAGTCACAACATTATTAAGGTGGAATAAGTATCTTGGCTTACATTCTCAAAATTTTTTTACTTCCTTCTAAATTGTTCCAAGCATGCCAATGTGTGTTGAAACTATAATTAAGTCCTCCCACTTCTTCATGTAAAAAAAATAATCAAGTCTGCCTAAATAATAAAGGTTCCTGTGCAAATGAAAGGGATTTTAGAACTATCAGCAATGAGTTATTTTAACAAATAAAGCCCTCAGAACTAGAACATTCATTTGTATTGCATATCTGGAGAGCTCAAGTAGAGACACAGGAACGTCCTTCAAATGCATTCGTTTATGGAGATCACCAGGGAAGGACTGACCCCCTTCTCCAGCCTGTGGAATGAGAATCTACAGTTCAGCCTGAGAACAGCCCACCATGTTTAGGAAGCATTTATTTATTATCAAGTCACAAGTCAAATGTCAGGTCCTCAGAGGGCTTCCATACAGAGATAAAGTAACACCACCTTGAACATTACTCTCTGCTGCTCCTTCATAGCAGAACTGGAAGAAAAAGAATCAGAAAACAGGTCAATTGAGATTATCTAGGCTAAGTAAAAGAAAGAAAAACTAATGAAGAAAAGGAAAAGAGTTTCATATACCTATGAGAAACCATCAAGCTGTCAAAATATGCACAGTGAAAGTCATGGAAGTAGAGAATAAAGAGAAAGTGGCAGAAAAAAAAATGTGAATAAACAGTTGTTAACAACTTCTCAGATTTGGTATAAAAAATTAATCTAACAGTTAACTAATATTTGACAAGGGAGCCAAAGAATACCTATGTGGGGAAAGGATACTTTCTTCAATAAATGTTAGAAAAATGAAATAATCACATACCAAAAAAAGAAAAAGAAGAAAAACTGGACCTTTATTTCTAACCCCCCCACACCAGTTAACTCAAAATAGGTTAAAAACATAAATGGAGGGCCTGAAACTATAGAACGCCTAGAAGAAAACATAGAAGAAAATCTCTGACACAAAAAATACAAGTAACAAGCAAAAATAAGCAAGTGGAACTACTTCACACTAAATCTGTGGAACAGGAGAAAATGTTTGCAAAACATACATCAGATAAGGGATTAATATTCAAAATACATGAAGAATTTTACAAATCAATAGAAAAGAAACAATCCAATTTAAAAATGAGTAGAGAAATTAGACATTTTTCTAAAGAACACATAAAAATGACCAACAAATACCTGTAAAGATGCTCATTCTCAGTAATCACCATGGAAATGCAAACCAAAATCACAGTAAAATATCACCCCATACCTATTAGAATGGAAGTCATCAAAAAGACAAGAGATAACAGACTTTGTTAAGGATGTGGAGAAAGGAGTACACTTAGACACTGTTGACAGGAATGTAAATTGGCACAGATACTATGGAAAATAGTATGGGGGTTCCTCAAAAAATTTTTAAAAAGCACTACCGCATGATCCAGCAATCCCTCTTCTGAGTATATCCAGAGGAAATAAAAACAGGATCTCAGAGATATATGAAGGCTCATATTCATTGCGACGTCATCTATAATAGACAAGCTATGGAAGTAACCTAAGTGTCTGTTAATGTATGAATGGTTAAAGAAGATACAGCAAATATTTATGCAACAAAATATTATTCAGACGTAAGAACAAAATACTGGCATATGCAACCAAATTGATGGTCCTTGACACCTCTGAAAATGAAAGAAATTGAAAGTGTTAGTCGGTCAGTCAAGTCAGAGAGAGAAAGGCATATACTGTATGATGTCACATATATATAGTATCATATATGCAATATAATACTGTACTATATATTTGAAAGCTGCTAAGAGTATAAATCTTACATGTTGTCACCACAAAAAAGAAGTGGTAATTATATGATATGATGGAAATGTTAGCTAGTGCTACCATAATAATCACATGGTAATAGACAAGCTTATCAAATCAACGCATTGTACATCTTAAAGTTACACAATGTTATATTCAATTATATCTCAATAAAGTTGAAGAAAAAAGTAATCTATCCATCCAAGAAGCTCAAGAACTCCAAGTAGGATAAACTCAGAAATCACGTACTTTATTCATTGCCGCATTTTCATACCCTAGAATGCTACTAAGTTGCTTCAGTCGTGCCCGACTCTGTGCAACCCCATAGACAGCAGCCCACCAGGCTCCCCCATCCCTGGGATTCTCCAGGCAAGAATACTGGAGTGGGTTACCATTTCCTTCTCCAATGTATGAACGTGAAAAGTGAAAGTGAAGTCACTCAGTCGTGTCCGACTCTGTGCAACCCCATGGACTGCAGCCTACCAGGCTCCTCTGTCCGTGGGATTCTCCAGGCAAAAGTGCTGGAGTAGGGTAGTACCTAACAAATAGAAGTCTCTTAGCAGATATTTGTTGACTCATTCAGTAAATTAATCTTTATTTCACAAATGAGAAGCCTGAAGCACATAGAAGCAGAATAATTTTCCCAAAGTCAGAAAGCTAGTAAGGCATGGAGTCTGGTTTTAAATCCAGGCAGACTGATAACAGAATGCAATCTTAAATTTGCTAGCGTACATCAAGTCCAGCCCCTGAGGTGCTGAAGTGTTCAAATCTACATCTTCTATCTGAAACCCATGTAACATAATTAGCCATCTTCTACCGCCTCCCTCTGCTTCCATCTGAAGGACTTGACATTTCTGTAAAATCACATCTCAAATCTTTAAAGACGGTGAGGTATCAAGGAAAGAAAATGAGCTTCGGGGTCATACACACCTTGGTTTGGATCTCTAATTAGGCTCTACAAAAGCTTGTCACCTTAGGTAATTTGATGTGCTTTCCAATTTTCATGTCTTGGTAAGCATAGAGAATTACAATATTTCTATAGAACACTGGGGAGAGGTAGCACTTAGTCAAAAGTAATTGGTCTGGAAATCCAAGTGTTTCATGCTCTCCCTATCCATCTCCTGGAGAAGGCAATGGCACCCCACTCCAGTTCTCTTGCCTGGAAAATCTCATGGATGGAGGAGCCTGCTAGGCTGCAGCCCATGAGGTTGCTAATAGTTGGACACAACTGAGCGACTTCACTTTTACCTTTCACTTTCATGAACTGGAGAAGGAAATGGCAGCCCACTCCAGTGTTCTTGCCTGGAGAATCCCAGGGACAGGGGAGCCTGGGGGGCTGCCGTCTATGGCGTCGCACAGAGTCGGACATGACTGAAGCGACTTAACAGCAGCAACCCATCTCCAGGGCTAAGAGGATCATATGTGGGCATTCCTATAATCTATCTGCATACACAACCCTTGTTGTCGTGCAGTCACTCAGTCGTGTCCAACTCTTCGCAGCCCCATGGATTGCAGCTCATCAGGCTTCCCTGTCTTTCACAGTCTTCCGGAGCTTTCTCAAACTCAAGTTCATTGAGCCGGTGATTCTATCCAACCAGCTTGTCCTCTGTCGTCCCCCTCTCCTCATGCCTTCAGTCTTTCCCAGGATCGGGGTCTTTTCTTATGAGTTGGCTCTTCACATCGGGTGGCCAAGGTATTGGAGCTTCAGCTTCAGCATCAGGGCTTCCAATGAATATTCGGGATTGAATTCCTTTAGGATTGACTGATTTGATCTCCCTGCAGTCCAAGGGACTCTCAAGAGCAGTTTTCTTATTTTAACTACTAGTTCATAAAGTGGAACAAATGATGTCTATTTCCCAGAGCACTTGTGAACTATAAATAAAATATTGTAGACAAAATGCTTGCTGTAGACGGTCAATATGTAGGGGCTCAGTTGATGGTAGTTATCATCAAGGGTTACTACGATTAGTATTGTTCAAAAAGAAATAACAAGCACCAAATGGAGTCACTTATGCTGAGTCCCATGTCAGCAAGCCAAGACTTAATTACAGTTTCAGTATCTCCGAGGCATCTGGCCTTTAACTAGTCAATCTGGGGAATTACCTGATTAGTACTGGTGAGGTAATCTGCAAGGCAGACCCCACTCTTCCCAGAAAAAAAGGTGATTTTGCTGGGGAAAAAAAAAGAAATTCTTTCGTTTATAACTTCCTAGTCCCACCCCCTTTCTGCCTTTAAAAAATTTCATTTTTGTGCATCTCCTGGGAGCTCCTTTCTCTTTGTTAGGTGAAACGCTGCCCAATTCATCAATCACTGAATAAAGGCAATATGACCTTTAAATTACTCAGCCGAATTTTGTTTTTTTTAGCATTATTAACATCAGCAATAGTATAGGTTTATAGTTTCCATGGTCCCTCTAAACCCAAGAAACAGCCTGAGCCAGATTCCATCATGCATGTTTGTTTCTCTGCTTCCTATAACACTGAAGTATTATTGCAGATTACTTTTAGTTTATTAATTTTGACTTCCTGCTCACTCGGTGATAAGGCACTTAACTGTGCACCATGGGAGATTCCAAGAGCATAACCATAGACTCCCAGGACAGGATGAGACTACTACTCCCGTTGAATTGCTTCCCTCAAAGGCTTGAGTCCCTTCTGAGACATTCACTGAATGAGTATTTAGTCAATTTTCAGATACCTCCAATGATGAGAATATAACCATTCAAAGAAGCCCATCCTAGCTTGGGACATGATTTATTAAAAATTCTTCTTTACACTGATTCTGAGTCCAACTTCGTAAATCTTCTGCCTACTGATAATTTTTCAATTTGGAGCCACATTGAAGAGCTCCAGTATATGTCATATAGACGTCATCTTGAAAGATCACATCCTAGGACTCAGACATACCTGGGATTGTCTGAAAAAAAGGGAACCTGAATTCAGTCTAGAGTATTATTTGTAGGAGGAACTGGAGAGCTTCCTGGAAAATAAGTCATTCATTCTAATAAAAAAGCTATCTGCGGAACAGTACATAGGAATCACAGTCTACAAATACAGGAGAACAAACAAACAGATTCTTTTCTATAACAATTTAATTTTTGACAAATAGAATAGCATACCTCAAATCATGTATGGTTCACAGATGATGAGAGAAAAGCAAATAAGTCAAGCTCAATGTCAGTTTCTGAGACATTCTTCCAGTCCTGCTCCTACGTATTCATGCTTAAGTCCCAGGGACAGGAAGGGAAGGCCTTACAGCGAAAAGAGAGATGGATTTTTCTTAAATTAAATAATTACAATCTACAAGCCTGTGCTGATAAATTCCAAAATCTCCACAAAATAAATGGTTGAGAGGAAATATATTTACAATAAAAACTAAGTCAAGAAAAATATCAAACAGAAAAGATCGATAAAGTTGAAAGGAATTGAATGTTATCGACTAATTACCTCTAATAAAGGATTTCAGGAACAGACAACTGTATTGGCAGGTAATTCAGTTCATTTTATTAAGCTAGCACAACCAAAACAGCAGAGGTGACCAAGGAGGGTCTAAAATATAAAAATCTGTAAATCTCACTCATGTGTGTTTGAAAGGTCAAAGTAAAGTAAGAGCAAATTTTGTAAATTGGAGACATTTAAAGGATGGCTTTTCATTAAGGATATGCATATACAAAGAGTGAAAAGTGAAAATGTTAGTTACTCAGTTTCCCAGGCCAGAATACTGGAGTGGGTTGCCATGCCCTCCTCCAGGGGGATCTTTCCAGCCCTGGGATTGAACCCGGGTCTCCTGCATTGCAGGAGCCACCAGTACTAAGCACTAAAATACCTACTTTTCTAAGATTTCTGTGATGATGCAAGTTTATACTGTATTGAGTTATGCTTCCTAACACAGCACAAGTGAGGGTTACAACTACCTGTCCCCTTCAGATGTCCTTCGTAGCACAGAGGCCTGGGCAGGGAGGCCAAAGGGACCACATCTGCTGAAGAAGCCAGAGAGAAGGCCTGCTCTGGTGGGCAGCCCGGGTAGTGCTGCAGAGCTGGCATGAACCACCCACACAGCGGGGACTCTCGGTGCGTCTGATGGCAGCAGCCACAGTGTCCCTGCAGGAGGGAAGAAAGCGTGGACCCCGACAGCCACTCCAACTGACTGAGAAACACACAGAAGAAGGTCTAGGCAGACTCTAAGCAGAACTAGTTTGGAAGAATCTGGGGGAGCTGGAATTCTCACAAAATGGGTAAGTTATGGAGACCACAGTTTCATCCTTATACCATTGTGGCCTGGGGAGAAAGTTTTCAACTGTTTATTCTCCAGGAGTCCGCGACTTGGTGGAGGAAAGAAACACTTGAGAAGTTAATGGTATTAGACAAGACAGGACTAAGTGGAGACTTTGAATATGACACCAAAATACTTTAGAAGGAAGTTCTCTGATAACCAAGGGGCCAGGAAAAAATTCATCAAAGAGAAAGGAATTTAAGTTTTGACTGTACAGGACGGGCTGGCATGGAATGAGAAAACTGGAAACAGGAACCTGAGGGCATTCGAGTGGCATGTTCATCCTGCAGAATCGTCTTGATGGAATGTTCTAGAAAGTTTGTCCTAGGAAGCAATCTCAAGGTAAAGGTCAACACTTGATATATAGTATATACTCTAACCTCATAAAAGGACTATTTTACATGAAATCTTATTAGAGCATCAGAAGTCAAGACACATTAAAGAATAAAGTGTCTGCCTAGTGAACTTATTCTGAAAACTTAAGGATGGACAGAAAGAAAATACATAATTACAGAAAACCTATGGTGCTATAATTTTATTGAAAAACCACTGCAATCTGACAGTGTCGAACGCCCTCTGGTGGTCCTGTAGAGACTGGTTGCCCTGGGGATTTTCATTAATTTTTCTTAAATTGGAAATGATTCCAAAAGATGAAATGACATTGATGAATCTTCTACCCTTCCTCCTTCGTTAATCTGCACACAAATTCAGCTCATCACAATTTATTTCCCTCCCCCAATTCTACTGTTTGGTGCTTCTAAAAAGCCCCTCCTTTGACGACAGCTATAGTGAAAGAACTAGAGAGAATTTGTATACATAGATAGACAATAATATGGTTAATTNATATAGTATCATATATGCAATATAATACTGTACTATATATTTGAAAGCTGCTAAGAGTATAAATCTTACATGTTGTCACCACAAAAAAGAAGTGGTAATTATATGATATGATGGAAATGTTAGCTAGTGCTACCATAATAATCACATGGTAATAGACAAGCTTATCAAATCAACGCATTGTACATCTTAAAGTTACACAATGTTATATTCAATTATATCTCAATAAAGTTGAAGAAAAAAGTAATCTATCCATCCAAGAAGCTCAAGAACTCCAAGTAGGATAAACTCAGAAATCACGTACTTTATTCATTGCCGCATTTTCATACCCTAGAATGCTACTAAGTTGCTTCAGTCGTGCCCGACTCTGTGCAACCCCATAGACAGCAGCCCACCAGGCTCCCCCATCCCTGGGATTCTCCAGGCAAGAATACTGGAGTGGGTTACCATTTCCTTCTCCAATGTATGAACGTGAAAAGTGAAAGTGAAGTCACTCAGTCGTGTCCGACTCTGTGCAACCCCATGGACTGCAGCCTACCAGGCTCCTCTGTCCGTGGGATTCTCCAGGCAAAAGTGCTGGAGTAGGGTAGTACCTAACAAATAGAAGTCTCTTAGCAGATATTTGTTGACTCATTCAGTAAATTAATCTTTATTTCACAAATGAGAAGCCTGAAGCACATAGAAGCAGAATAATTTTCCCAAAGTCAGAAAGCTAGTAAGGCATGGAGTCTGGTTTTAAATCCAGGCAGACTGATAACAGAATGCAATCTTAAATTTGCTAGCGTACATCAAGTCCAGCCCCTGAGGTGCTGAAGTGTTCAAATCTACATCTTCTATCTGAAACCCATGTAACATAATTAGCCATCTTCTACCGCCTCCCTCTGCTTCCATCTGAAGGACTTGACATTTCTGTAAAATCACATCTCAAATCTTTAAAGACGGTGAGGTATCAAGGAAAGAAAATGAGCTTCGGGGTCATACACACCTTGGTTTGGATCTCTAATTAGGCTCTACAAAAGCTTGTCACCTTAGGTAATTTGATGTGCTTTCCAATTTTCATGTCTTGGTAAGCATAGAGAATTATAATATTTCTATAGAACACTGGGGAGAGGTAGCACTTAGTCAAAAGTAATTGGTCTGGAAATCCAAGTGTTTCATGCTCTCCCTATCCATCTCCTGGAGAAGGCAATGGCACCCCACTCCAGTTCTCTTGCCTGGAAAATCTCATGGATGGAGGAGCCTGCTAGGCTGCAGCCCATGAGGTTGCTAATAGTTGGACACAACTGAGCGACTTCACTTTTACCTTTCACTTTCATGAACTGGAGAAGGAAATGGCAGCCCACTCCAGTGTTCTTGCCTGGAGAATCCCAGGGACAGGGGAGCCTGGGGGGCTGCCGTCTATGGCGTCGCACAGAGTCGGACATGACTGAAGCGACTTAACAGCAGCAACCCATCTCCAGGGCTAAGAGGATCATATGTGGGCATTCCTATAATCTATCTGCATACACAACCCTTGTTGTCGTGCAGTCACTCAGTCGTGTCCAACTCTTCGCAGCCCCATGGATTGCAGCTCATCAGGCTTCCCTGTCTTTCACAGTCTTCCGGAGCTTTCTCAAACTCAAGTTCATTGAGCCGGTGATTCTATCCAACCAGCTTGTCCTCTGTCGTCCCCCTCTCCTCATGCCTTCAGTCTTTCCCAGGATCGGGGTCTTTTCTTATGAGTTGGCTCTTCACATCGGGTGGCCAAGGTATTGGAGCTTCAGCTTCAGCATCAGGGCTTCCAATGAATATTCGGGATTGAATTCCTTTAGGATTGACTGATTTGATCTCCCTGCAGTCCAAGGGACTCTCAAGAGCAGTTTTCTTATTTTAACTACTAGTTCATAAAGTGGAACAAATGATGTCTATTTCCCAGAGCACTTGTGAACTATAAATAAAATATTGTAGACAAAATGCTTGCTGTAGACGGTCAATATGTAGGGGCTCAGTTGATGGTAGTTATCATCAAGGGTTACTACGATTAGTATTGTTCAAAAAGAAATAACAAGCACCAAATGGAGTCACTTATGCTGAGTCCCATGTCAGCAAGCCAAGACTTAATTACAGTTTCAGTATCTCCGAGGCATCTGGCCTTTAACTAGTCAATCTGGGGAATTACCTGATTAGTACTGGTGAGGTAATCTGCAAGGCAGACCCCACTCTTCCCAGAAAAAAAGGTGATTTTGCTGGGGAAAAAAAAAGAAATTCTTTCGTTTATAACTTCCTAGTCCCACCCCCTTTCTGCCTTTAAAAAATTTCATTTTTGTGCATCTCCTGGGAGCTCCTTTCTCTTTGTTAGGTGAAACGCTGCCCAATTCATCAATCACTGAATAAAGGCAATATGACCTTTAAATTACTCAGCCGAATTTTGTTTTTTTTAGCATTATTAACATCAGCAATAGTATTTGTTTATAGTTTCCATGGTCCCTCTAAACCCAAGAAACAGCCTGAGCCAGATTCCATCATGCATGTTTGTTTCTCTGCTTCCTATAACACTGAAGTATTATTGCAGATTACTTTTAGTTTATTAATTTTGACTTCCTGCTCACTCGGTGATAAGGCACTTAACTGTGCACCATGGGAGATTCCAAGAGCATAACCATAGACTCCCAGGACAGGATGAGACTACTACTCCCGTTGAATTGCTTCCCTCAAAGGCTTGAGTCCCTTCTGAGACATTCACTGAATGAGTATTTAGTCAATTTTCAGATACCTCCAATGATGAGAATATAACCATTCAAAGAAGCCCATCCTAGCTTGGGACATGATTTATTAAAAATTCTTCTTTACACTGATTCTGAGTCCAACTTCGTAAATCTTCTGCCTACTGATAATTTTTCAATTTGGAGCCACATTGAAGAGCTCCAGTATATGTCATATAGACGTCATCTTGAAAGATCACATCCTAGGACTCAGACATACCTGGGATTGTCTGAAAAAAAGGGAACCTGAATTCAGTCTAGAGTATTATTTGTAGGAGGAACTGGAGAGCTTCCTGGAAAATAAGTCATTCATTCTAATAAAAAAGCTATCTGCGGAACAGTACATAGGAATCACAGTCTACAAATACAGGAGAACAAACAAACAGATTCTTTTCTATAACAATTTAATTTTTGACAAATAGAATAGCATACCTCAAATCATGTATGGTTCACAGATGATGAGAGAAAAGCAAATAAGTCAAGCTCAATGTCAGTTTCTGAGACATTCTTCCAGTCCTGCTCCTACGTATTCATGCTTAAGTCCCAGGGACAGGAAGGGAAGGCCTTACAGCGAAAAGAGAGATGGATTTTTCTTAAATTAAATAANAATAGCATACCTCAAATCATGTATGGTTCACAGATGATGAGAGAAAAGCAAATAAGTCAAGCTCAATGTCAGTTTCTGAGACATTCTTCCAGTCCTGCTCCTACGTATTCATGCTTAAGTCCCAGGGACAGGAAGGGAAGGCCTTACAGCGAAAAGAGAGATGGATTTTTCTTAAATTAAATAATTACAATCTACAAGCCTGTGCTGATAAATTCCAAAATCTCCACAAAATAAATGGTTGAGAGGAAATATATTTACAATAAAAACTAAGTCAAGAAAAATATCAAACAGAAAAGATCGATAAAGTTGAAAGGAATTGAATGTTATCGACTAATTACCTCTAATAAAGGATTTCAGGAACAGACAACTGTATTGGCAGGTAATTCAGTTCATTTTATTAAGCTAGCACAACCAAAACAGCAGAGGTGACCAAGGAGGGTCTAAAATATAAAAATCTGTAAATCTCACTCATGTGTGTTTGAAAGGTCAAAGTAAAGTAAGAGCAAATTTTGTAAATTGGAGACATTTAAAGGATGGCTTTTCATTAAGGATATGCATATACAAAGAGTGAAAAGTGAAAATGTTAGTTACTCAGTTTCCCAGGCCAGAATACTGGAGTGGGTTGCCATGCCCTCCTCCAGGGGGATCTTTCCAGCCCTGGGATTGAACCCGGGTCTCCTGCATTGCAGGAGCCACCAGTACTAAGCACTAAAATACCTACTTTTCTAAGATTTCTGTGATGATGCAAGTTTATACTGTATTGAGTTATGCTTCCTAACACAGCACAAGTGAGGGTTACAACTACCTGTCCCCTTCAGATGTCCTTCGTAGCACAGAGGCCTGGGCAGGGAGGCCAAAGGGACCACATCTGCTGAAGAAGCCAGAGAGAAGGCCTGCTCTGGTGGGCAGCCCGGGTAGTGCTGCAGNAAGCAGAAATAGATGTTTTTCTGGAACTCTCTTGCTTTTTCGATGATCCAGCAAATGTTGGCAATTTGAACTCTGGTTCCTCTGCCTTTTCTAAAAGCAGCTTGGACATCTGAAAGTTCACGGTTCACGGATTGCTGAAGCCTGGTTTGGAGAATTTTGTGCATTACTTTACTAGCTTGTGAGATGAGTGCGATTGTGTGGTAGTTTGGCATAGTCTTATTTGTATCAATTTTGTGAACTCTTGTTCTAAAAAGGAAGAAAACAAAAGGAATTGGGAAAATGAGAACTCTAACTATATAGGGTCCCCAGGCTCCTTTGAGTCTTTCACACTGCCTCCCCGCAAAGCTTGGAAAGGAGAAAACACACACACACACACACACACACACACACACACACACGCATGCACGCACCCACAAAAGTCCCTTCCCCCTCCCCGACAGCGTTTTTCCTCTGCCTCTGACAAAGCTGCCAGATCCAAATGTAGGTCACAGGCACCACCTAGAGGCATTAATCCTCCATCTGACTCTTACTGCTGTGAACTGATTCAAGTCAGTTCAAAATCCAGATGAGTTCTTCCTCTAGTCAGAGACTTGAAAATTAATCAAGTAAAGTGTTCCCATCTCTAAAGGCTGTCAGGAGAAGTGACTTAGACTAAATGAAGAGGTGTGCAAACAGACCCACCCTGTCAAATGGTTGGCTTATCTGTCTCCATCTCATTCTTTAGCATGTTTGTGGTTTCCACTGCTGCCTATTCCACAAGAAAGATGTACAACACAAAGCCCACAATTCCACCTTTGGGGGGATCAGGAGATAATGAAGCCATTAGCACAACAATTGTACACAAGACTTAACACAAGAAATAGCATGATAGAAAGATATGTATAACTACCTTTTTTATGATGGCAAATGTTTCACTACTTTTAACTTTAGAAATTGTTCAGAAAAATCACAAAAAAACAAGAAGCCCCTTAAAACAATGAAAATGTGTCTGCAATAAATGATGTTATTAATAGATCCTCCAGTTATCATTGCTATGAGGGACAAGGACTTCATTTCCGTTGACCCAAAAGTTAATCTTTTGTGTTCTGGCTTTATCTAATCAGCAATAACAAGATATCTGGATACCATTTTAAATTGATCATCTGCACATCTTATCTAACTGGAATACATAAACACACTCCCCAGTATTCAAAGGCTAATCTACACCCAAGGTATTACAAATCACCAGGCAAAGTTAGGAGATAGTTTAAATAAGGAACTATGGGCTTCCTGGGCCCAGGTTGCACCAGTAGTAAAGAACCCACCTGTCAATGCAGGAGACCTAAGAGACAAGGGTTCAAGCCCTTGGGAAGATCCCCTGGAGGAGGGCATGGCAATCCACTCCAGCATTCTTGCCTGGACAGAAGAGCCTGGCAGGCTACAGTCCATAGAGTCACAGAGTCGAACATGACTGAAACGACTTAGTATTCACAAGCATGGGTTTCCTATGATTAACTGAACCTACAGCTCAGGACTGAGCTTTACAAATACCTTAAACTTTTTTTTTTTAACTTTTAGAAGTTCAGCTTGGCAGAAATAATGTTGGCTATAGACACTGAAGTCCCAGGTTCTAGCCTCTATATCACTATCTAGTTTTGGAATCTATGGCTACTCATTTAACTTTTCAGTTTCTCATCTTCAAAATAAAGAGGCTGTTTCTTATGAATTATAAAGTTCTAAGGCATACAAATATTTCCTTATAATTTGAAAGTCCTCTGTGGAATAAAAGCCTATTAAAACATCTGCTCTTTATTAGAACTGATTCTTTCTACAAACCACTAGTGGGCAGTGTTGGGCTATCTGGTTAAGATAAACTACCTATAGGGTGAGCGAAGAGAATTCCTGCAGCTTCTCAGAACTGTCAGCAGCCCACCTGCCCATTACTCTACCAGTATTATCTCACTTGTACTGTAATACCCACCAACCATATAGATCAAGAAAAGCCTAAGAATTAAACTCTCAGCATTAGGTTTCATTTTCACTAGAAGTTAATCATTAGGCTCCACTCTGGTATTTTTAGCTCAAGCTTTAATTAATCGCTTCAATTATCAAATTAACTCATTAAAATTATAATTTTTCAAAAAAGACTTAAGATCTTGTTTAATAAAAACAATTATATAAATGTATATAATAATACAAATCTTTGCTTTGTCCAAATGTTTCTGAAAAGATATGTATAACTACCTTTTTTATGATGGCAAATGTTTCACTACTTTTAACTTTAGAAATTGTTCAGAAAAATCACAAAAAAACAAGAAGCCCCTTAAAAGTTTGAAAATATCACTTTATATTTTGTGGCTTTTCCTTGGTGTAACAACTTTTGCTTTTTAAAATTTATTTTTAATTGAGGTATAGTTGATATATAATACAAGTTTCAGGTGTACAACATAATGGTTCACAATTTTTAAAAATTATACCCCATGTTGGCTATATTCCCTGTGCTGGACAATCTATCCTTAAATTGTTTCATATATAATAGCTTGCACTTCCTGGTTCCCTGTACCTATATTGCCCCTCCCTTCTCACCTCCCCCTACTGGTAATCACTACTAATTTGTCCTCTATATGTGAGTCTGTTTTGTTATATTCACTACTTTTACTTTTTAAATTCCACATAAGTGATACCAGTATTCTTCTTTGACTTATTTCACTAAGTGTAATACCTTCCGAGTCCATTCACATTTTCACAAATGGCTAAATTTCTGTTTTTTATGGCTGAGTAGGATTCTGCTATATATCTTTATCAACCCATTTGTTGACGGACACTTAGGTTGCCTTGGTATCTTGGCTATTGTAAACCATGCTGCTATTAATATAAACATTGGGGTGGTGCATGTATCATTTCAGATGAATATTTTCGTTTTTTTAGGATATACACAAAATGAGTGGAACCACTGGATTATATGGCAGTTCTATTTTTAGCTTTTTGAGGAACCTCTGTTATTGTTTTCCACTGTGGTTGCACCAAGTTACATTCCTACTAACACTGTACAAGGGTTCCCTTATTTCTACAACCTCACCAACATTTGTTATCTGCGGTCCTTCTGATGATAGCCATCTAACAGGTGTGAGGTGGTATCTCCTTGTGATTTTGATGTGCATTTATTCCTCTGATGATTCGCCATGTTAAACGTTTTCTCAAGTGCCTGTTGGCCATCTGCATGTCCTCTGTCCCATTGACTGTGTTTCTGTTTTGTGCCCGTGCAATACTGTTTTGATTACTGTAGCTTTGTACTGGAAGTTGAAGTCAAGGAGCATGATTCCTCCAAGCTCTGTTCTTTCTCAAGATTGTTCCTTCTATCCAGGGTCTTTTATGTTTCCCTACATATTTTAAAATTATTTGTTCTAGTTCTGTGAAAAATGTCATTTGTATTTGATAGGGCTTGCACTGAATCTGGAGATTGCCTTAGATAGTATGGCCATTTTAACAATATTAATTCTTCCAATCCTAGAATACAGTGTATCTTTCCATCTCTTTGTGCCATCTTCAGTTTCTTTCATCACTGTCTTATAATTTTCCAACTACAGGCCTTTTATCTTCTTATGTAGGTTTATTCCAAGGTATTTTACTCTTTCTTATATGATTGTAAGTGGGATTGTTTCTTTAATTTCTCTTTCCTATAGTCTGTTGTCAGTGCATAGAAATGGAACAGATTTTTGTGCATTACTTTTGTATCTTACAACTTGACTGAATTCATTAATGAGCTCTAGTAACATTCTGATAATGTCTTTAGGATTTTCTATATATAGTATCAGGTCCCCTACAAACTAACAGTTTTACTTCTTCCTTTTCAATTTGGGCTCCTTTTATTTTTTCTTCTCCGATTACTGCAGCTAGGACTTCCAATACCATGTTGAATAAAAGTGGCAAGAATGGGCATCCTTGTCTTGTTCCTGCACAGGGAATGCTTTCAGTTTTTCACTGTTGAGTATGATTTTAGCTGTGGGCTTATCATATACAACCTTTATTATATTGAAGTGCGTTCCCTCTACACCCACTTTCTGGAAACTTTTTTATCATAAATGGAAGTCAAATTTCATCAAAAAAAACTTTTTCTGCATTTATTGAGATTATATTGTTTTCATTCTTCAACTTGTTAATATGATTACATTAATTGATTGTGCATAGCGAGCCATCCTTCCATCCCTGGAGTAAGATCGATTTGATCATGCCGTTTAATTATTTTAATGTATTACTGGATCTGGCTTGCTAATATTTTGTTGAGGATTTTTGCATCTACGTTCATCAGTGATATTGTCCTATTATTTTTTTTTTGTATATCTTTGTTTGGTTTTAGTATCGATATTGGCCTCATAGAATGAGTTTGGCAGTGTTCTTTCCTCCACTACTTTTTGGAATAGCTTGAGAAGGATATGTGTTAACTCTTCTCTAATGTTTGGTAGAATTCACCTGTGATGCCATCTGGTTGTTGGCTTATGTTTGTAAGAAGCTATTCATGACAATATATTATGTCATGAATATTCTTGTCATTACATTTTCCATCATCTTTGTTAATGTCTACACAGTATTACATCATAGGCATAAGAAAAAATGAAGTAAATTGCCTTTTTGGAAACCTAAGGTTGTTTCTAATTTCATAACACTGAAGTGAATATTCTTATTGATAAATCTCTGTACATGTTTTTTTTATTCTTTTAAACTTTTGTGTTGAGGTATAGGCAATTAATAATGCTGTGATAGCTTCAGGTGAACAGAAAGGGACTCAGTCATGCATATACATGCATCCATTCTCCCACAAGACCCCCTCCCATCCAGGCTGCCACATAACATTGAGCAGAGTTCCATGTGCTGTATAATAGTTCCTCACCAGTCGTCCATTTTAAACATAGCAGTGTCTGTACACATTTTTTATATCTGAGCATAACCTAAAGATTAAAAAACCAGGGATTAATTATAGATGCTTCAATATTCAGATGCCTTCGTTCATTTCAGACACTGATTTTAAGTAGACTCCTGGGTATCTGAGGACATCTTGTAGTGACTTTTCTAATATTGACTTTTACCAACTCTGATACTGTCTTAGTCTATTTGGGATGCTATAAAAGAACACAGAGACTGGGTGGCTTAAACAGTAAATATTTATTTATCATAGTTCTGAAGGCTTGAAAGTCTAAGATCAGAGTGCCCCAAGATTCAGTGTCTGGAGAGGCCCGCACTCTAGTTCATAGATGGCCATTTTCTTGCTCTGTCCTCATATGGCAGAAGTGGGCAAGAAGCTTTCTAGGGTCTCTTTTTTTTTTAAGGTACTAGTCTCATTCACAGGAGCTTCACACTCATGCTGAATCACCTCCAAAAACCCCACCTCCAAATAACATCATCTTGAGGGTTATATTTCAACTTGTAAATTTGGTGGAGGAGGCACAAACATTCAGCCTATAGCAAAGGCTTTTGTTTAAGTTACTGTAAAGGAATCATAAAGTAAATATCTTAGATTCATGTACCCCCATCCACTATTCTCATACAAATTTGGTTAATAGTCTTCCCCAGCCACCCGCCTCCTTTCCGTTCTCATTTTAGGATTCAGAAGAGACTTTGATTCAATTCCAGACTTATAAGATTACTTATTACTGTGTATCCTTGAGCCTAAGATTTAACCTCTTTAAACCTTAATGTCCTCATTGATCCATCAGGGATTATAACAGCCTATAAACCAGGTTCTTGCAAGGAGTAGACAATGGACAGTGTTAGTCACTCAGACGTGTCTGACTCTTTGGAACCCCACGGACTGTAGCCTGCCTGGGTACTCTGTGCATGGGATTTTCCAAGCCAGAATACTGGAGGAGGCAAGGAGTAAATAAGTGAAAGCATAAAATACACTCAGGACAGGGTATAACACAAATACCGTGAAATATGTGGTAAGTATTGTTATCGTTTTTCATTCAGAATTTATCAAGGACCTGTCATGTGCTAGGTCTAAGGGGTAAAAGTTGTACCTGACATTCTGTCTGCCCTCATATTGGATACATGCTAATGAGGATACTCATCCAAGTCAGTTACAATACAGTGTAAATAAGTGTCACGTAGAATTAGGTAAGCACTATGGAGCAAAGAAGACCATTTGTGAGATAAGGGAAATTTCCCAGAGGAAATGACACCTCAGCTGCAGAATGATTGAAGAAGGAAGCAGTGTTGCTAGGCATTGATTACAACAAATAAACCTTACTTCTCTAATCTTAGTAGAGAATATAGAAAAAGGGAAAGTGCTTTATCAGACAGTGATAATGAGTTGAACATAAAGTATATTGCATTGATTGCCTGTAAACAGCCACATGGAAACAGCCACTAGTCAAGTAACCCTGTTAGTCTGAAGCTCTAGAGGGCTGAAAACTGGAGGTGCAGATTTTGAATACATCAGTACATTGATACTACTGAAGCCAAAGGAACCAATGAGATCCTCCAAGATGAGATTGCAGAGTGAGAGGTCAGTTTAGTTAAGTTCAGTCACTCAGTCGTATCTGACTCTTTGAGACCCCATGAACCGCAGCACGCCAGGCCTCCCTGTCCATCACCAACTCCCGGAGTTCACTCAAATTCACATCTATTGAGTCAGTGATGCCATCCAGCCATCTCATCCTCTGCCGTCCCCTTCTCCTCCTGCCCGCAATCCCTCCCAGCATCAAAGTCTTTTCNTCTGTCTATGGGATTCTCCAAGCAAGAATACTGGAGGCCCTCCTCCAGGGGAACCTTCCTGACCCAGGGGTTGAATCTGCATCTCTTATGCATCTCCTGCTTTGGCAGGAGGGTTCTTTACCACTGGAGCCACCTGGGAAGCCCATAAGTGGACATATCAGATGGTAGTCCAACTGGACAAATGCCTAATTCTTGCGGTCAGTTTAGATTGCTTTCAGTTCCCTTCTGCTCATCCTCTGAAAGTACTGCAGAACTCACTTCAGTATTTCCATCCATAATCCCTTTGTGGTTCTTTAGATGTGTGCACACACTGGCTACTTCATGGAAAGCTCTCTCTGTTCATAGAGAAAGTCTATGTGATTTAAATGATGTTTAACTCTCATTTCAGTACTTGTACATCAGGCAAAATTAAGTCTTGCCTTTGCATTTAGAAGGATCCTACTTCGTACTGAATCCTCAGCAGGACAACATTATCTTTGATTTACACCTTGGTAGTTTAAAATGGTAAAGAGAGGGAAATAATCTCTCCAGCTCACAGACACCTTTTAGACCACTCAGTGTCTACAGTAGTCATATGACTTTGTAAATACATTTCAGTTTCAGTTACCTATTGCTGTGTAACAAAGAATCCAAAATCTTAGAGGATTAAACCAAGAAACATTTTATTTTGCTCTGATATTGAAACATGGACTGGGCTCAGCTGAGCAGTTCTCCTGGTGAGCTTGCTGCAGGTCATTGGTGTGGATACATTCACCTGGTGGTGCTGCTGGGGAATGCTGGCGCAGTTCCCTGTCTTCATGTCATCTCCCTCTCTACGTGTCCAGCCTCCTCACATTATCTTTCTGCAGGGTCATGGTTTTTTTCACAAGGAACATCAACATTGTCAAGAATCCCAGGGCTTATTAAGTCTTAGCCCCAGAACTAAAATACATTACTTTTAAGAAATTCTGTAAGGGAAAGAAACTCACAGGGCAAATCCAGATTTAACATTCACACATGGGGTGTGAATTCCCACGTGGTGTGAATACTCAGAAGTATGGTTCAGTGGAGGTCTCTAATAACTACAGTGACTATAACTGCCTTGAATCAAGTGATCTATAAATCTGTATGAGACACTCAGGTTGTAAAGGAACTTTAGTAAGGCAGAGGTGAGCTCCTTAGGAAGGGGAAGGGGTATTAGTCCTTGATGATCACGGTCCTAACTGTTCTTTACATCAAACATTTGTTCTAACAATGCTTAATTTTTAGAAGTCATCTTGCCTTTAATCATCCTAGTCCCTTTGTCTGGGACAGCTTTCCTTCACTTTTGACATCCGGCAAAGGCTCTCCTCCTCCTACAAGCTACAGCTCAGGATTCACCCCCTTCAGGAAGGCTTGCCTGATGTTCTCACATTCTGTTAGGTCATTGTTTCTGAACTTGCAGAACATATGTGTTAATATCTTCTACAGACTTTACCATATTGTATTAATACAAGAGAGTTTCTTTCATGAATTTGTTTCCACAGATAGACTGTGAATGGACTCTGAAGGTGAGCCCTGAGTCTTATTAATGTGATTCCTGTCACCCCTTAAGTACCCAGTAACATCTTGAAACATAATTGGAGCCACGGGAGTGCATCTTGTAGAGCCCAATGTCATCAGAGTAGCCATAATAATGCAATGCAAATAAATATTGGATGGTTGATTGAATAAACCTATTTTTCTTAGTTACTGAATAAGAGATATGCCTTAGTTACTAAATAAGAGATATGAACTGTGATTTCAGTTCTGGTAAATTTTCAGTAAGCTTCACAAACATTTCAATTCCTAGCTTGGAAAAAAGAAGCAATATGCCTTGGGCATAACTTTTCAAGGAATATCAATGTTTAACAGCATAAACCTTTCAGGTGGGGGCATATGGCTAAAAATAAATCCTGTATCATTTAAAATTCTGAGGGTATGCATTCATGCTTCCAAGCACAAAACTATTCTCTTGCTCTACAAAACAGAATAAAACCTGTAGGAAACCAAATTTCTTTGCTAAGTGCGACAAATCCATATGGCTACAGAGCAAGAGATAACATAAAACAATAGGTCTTCAGGGAAGACATCAGGAGTAATTTTGAGGTGACTGAAACCCAGTCTTCATCCTAAAACCATACTTACTGCATTCCCATAGACTGAGTTTTTAATTTTATGCTATATGCAAAATGATATATGTACAATGATTTCAGTTGCAAAGCCTAAATACACATGAGAGCAATAGCGTGCCACTCAAGCATTTGCCAGCATTACTGCCCTCTCTTCTATTAAAAAGAAGAGATGCCTCTCTCATTAAGGCATATGGCTGCCTGTATTTGACAATTTCCCCCTAAAAAACTAAAAGATTCTGCAGGGGTCTGGATCAGCAGCTGACTCATAGCACTTGAATTTGACATGCCATTGCTAAGGCAATGAAAAGTCATAAACATATTTTCCAGCTACTATTTTTTTCCTGTTTTCAGAATCTGTTATTCTAAAGGGAAGAGACATAGTGGCAAGAACTCATGATGAGAGGGCAGAAGAGTTGGGTTCTAAGTATGGTTCTGCAGCCCCTTAGCCATATGACACTGGACAAGACATCTGACTGCTATCGGTTAAAAGATTCTTCATTGATAAAACATCACTGGAAAGAAATAAAATCTAGAGGTCTTCTTTTTTTTTTTCTCTAAGAATTTGTGATTTCCCATGACCCTGGTACGTTTTATAACAGAGGATTTACTTTATAACTTGATTATTTTAAATCACACTTACAACCTGGATTATCAAGAGTTTCTAACTGGTGCCTCTGGGTAAATTAAGCCCAGCCTTTCAATCTTGGCCCCTGGAGAAATAATGAACAAAAACCTGAATCAGGAGCCAGGAGGTCACAGATTGATTGTTTAAATTAACTGGCTGTCAGTTTTCTCATCTGCCAAATGAAGGGTTGGGTTTGATAATCTCAAATCCTTCCACTTGCCAACAGTCTCCACCATGAGTCTTAGGGTCTATTTCTCTTCATATAAGAGGAGAGTAATTAAAGCCCTGGACTGTGTGAGTGTGTGATTTGCCTGATGCTTCACAGCTGTTTAGTGGTGGAACTTTCTGGTAGGCAGAGGACAACCTCAGAATGTTAGATCTTCTCAGTCTCAGGGGATCCACTAGCACCTGGATTGCCCAGGACCATTTGGGTCCCTCAGGACTTTCAAAGACCACTTAAGTAGTTAATATGACTGTGAATCTAGTTTCTGAAATAGTTGTTATTTGTGGACTTTTCCCAAAAACAATAACAAAGTAAAATCACAGCTATTCATGTTAATTCAATATTTATTAAAGACTAAGTATATCCTTAAGTGCATTTTATGTGCATTGTTTCTTTGGATCCTCACATGAATCCTACAAGATGGGTGACTGATATCCCCTGTTGACTAAAAAAGAAATATACAACTTGAGAGTTGTGAGTTAAGTTTTCTTTGTGGCAAAATGAGGACTGC
The DNA here is from genome assembly GCA_006410615.1 of Neotragus moschatus. Classification (NCBI taxonomy): domain Eukaryota; kingdom Metazoa; phylum Chordata; class Mammalia; order Artiodactyla; family Bovidae; genus Neotragus; species Neotragus moschatus. Next base: position 836,984 of record SJYA01001024.1, read on the forward strand.
AGCCCAGGAGTCAGCATCTCAGATAGCTCTGAGAGACTGCTCCAAAGTGGCAGTGAGAGAAAGTCAATATATAAGGTTTTGGTGAAGAGGGAGTGCAGTGCCATGAAACACTCATTTTACAAAAGGTTTTTGTTGGTCACGAGGATCTGATGTCACCATGAAGAGATTCAGTGCTTCTCTAGTTATGAGGAGATGCAAGGATTGAGATCATAAAATCTGTTCCTAAAAACATCCAGTTATGGATGTGACTGGTGATAGAAGCACGGTCTGATGCTGTAAAGAGCAATATTGCATAGGAACCTGGAATGTTAGATCCATGAATCAAGGCAAATTGGAAGTGGTCAAACAGGAGATGGCAAGAGTGAACATCGATATTCTAGGAATCAGCGAACTAAAATGGACTGGAATGGGTGAATTTAACTCAGATGACCATATATCTACTACTGTGGGCAGGAATCCATTAGAAGAAATGGAGTAGCCATCATGGTTAACAAAAGAGTCTGAAATGCAGTACTTGGATGCAATCTCAAAAACGACAGAACATTCTCTGTTCATTTCCAAGGAAAATCATTCAATATCATGGTGATTCAAGCCTATGCCCCAACCAGTAACACTGAAGAAGCTGAAGTTGAATGGTTCTGTGAAGACCTACAAGACTCTGTAGAACTAACACCCCAAAAAAGATGTCCTTTTCATTACAGGGGACTGGAATACAAAAGTAGGAAATTAAGAAACACCTGGAGTAACAGGTAAATTTGGCTTTGGGATACAGAATGAAGCAGGGCAAAGGCTAATAGAATTTTGCCTAGAGAATGCACTGGTCATAGCAAACACCCTTTTCCAACAAAACAAGAGAAGATTCTATGCATGGACATTACCAGATGGTCAACACTGAAATCAAATTGATTATATTTGCAGCCGAAGATGGAGAAGCTCTATGCTGCTGCTGCTGCTAAGTTGCTTCAGTCGTGTCTGATCTGTGCGACCCCCTAGATGGCAGCCCATCAGGCTCCCCTGTCCCTGGGATTCTCCAGGCAAGAACACTAGAGTGGGTTGCCATTTCCTTCTCCAGTGCATGAAAGTGAAAAGTGAAAGTGAAGTCACTAGGTCGTGTCTGACTCTTAGCAACTCCATGGACTGCAGCCTACCGGGCTCCTCAATCTATACAGTCAGCAAAAAAAAAAAAANCGAACCTGAGTCTCCTGCATTGCAGACAGAAGCTTTACCATCTGAGCCACCACAGAGTAAGTCTTAAAAATAGGAAAGAAAGACTCCAAGCATGCTTTGTCATGGAAATTAAAGAAAAAGGGGTGTTTAAGGAAGAAAAAAGTATGGTTAAGCATACCAAATGCTGCCCAGAGGTTGAAATGAAGAAGTTAAGCAAAATAAGGATGGAACAAAGTCTGAGAAGTGCTGCAGAGGTTTACTGCACTGGCACAGTGTTTGAAGAGAAAGGAGGAATCCAGGTAACAGATTGGGATGCCTATCTGACTCCTCAAATTGCTAGAAATTACCAAAAAAAAAAAAAAAAGAGAGAGAGAGAGAGAGAGATTTAAAAAGAATCTATAGCTGTGATGAAAAAGAAGGGTAACATCAATGGACCAGAGATGATGAGAAAAGCATATGCAGGCAAGGAGTTATATGAAAGGAGAGAGCAGTTCTGAGGCTACTCTTAAGCTTGGGGATTTGGCAAATATGAAGGCAGGGGAAAAGGCAACTGTCAGCCTGTCTTTACAGCCCTTCAACCACTTGTTTCTAAAAGCAAATGCAGGAACTATAGGAAAATTTAGAATTTGGGTTGTCTTCTGTTAAGAAGGAATAGTTATGTTTTAAGTTATATATTTACATAAATTACCTGTTGTTGTTGTTTAGTTGCTAAATTGTGTCTGACTCTTTGTGACCCCAGAGATTGTAGCCCACCAGTCTCCTCTGTCTATGGGATTTCCAGGCAAGAATACTGGAGTGGGTTGTCATTTCCTTCTCCAGGGGATCTTTCTGGACCAGGGATTGAACCCACATCTTCTGCATTGGCAGGCAGACTCTTTACCACTGAGCCACCAGGGAAACCCCATAAATGACATATTTATATACAATTTAAATGTAATTTTAAAATTCTATTAAAATTAATATTAATTCTACATAATTATACATTAAATAAACCTAATTACATTATAACAAATTATATTATACATATGCATGCTGCTGAGTCGCTAAAGGTGTTGAATGGAGAAATCATATCCTTTGAAAATTCATTCCTTCCCAACAATCCATTCACATGGTTCAGGTTGGAGTTACCCCAACCCTGGTTCTGGGAGTGGTAAACATAACCCATATTTGGCCAAATAATATACTACACCCACACAAGTCAATCAAAGTCCTGCCTAGAATTATTTTCTAGAAATGGAGGAAGCAATGACTGAAGATATATTGTGAGCCTAGAGCAACTACTGGCCATATTTGCCACTTGCGCTTCAAGGGTCAGGCCAACCCAAGGGAAAGCAAAGTTGAAAGATAACAGAAAATGGTCCTGAGGATACAGCTTAAACTTCTAGGCCCATCCATACTTAAACCCAACATGATCTATAAACTTTGTAGTTTAAAATGTGAATAAATATATTCTCCTTTTTCTGAAGTTAGATTGAATTAGGGTGCCATCTACTTAGGGTGATCAAAAGAGGCCTTATAATCAAACTAACTAGGGAATATCCTAGAAAAAAATGTTTTTTTATAGAAAATTACTGACATAATTTACTGGCTTCCCAGGTGACACGAGTGGTAAAAGAACCCGCCTGGCAATGCAGGAGATGCAGGAGACACAGGAGACGTGGGTTTGATCCCTGGATTGGGAAGAGTCCCTGGAAGAGGAACCCACTCCAATATTCTTGAGCCAGGAAGGCTACAACTCATGGGGTCACAAAGAGTCTTATGGTACTGAGGTGACTTAGCACTAACATAAAGCATTATATTAATGAAATATTGATGTCAGAGTCTCTGGATTTTGGAATCCAACAAAATTAAGACACGTGGAATACAGTGTGTGACAAATTGACTAAAATAGATCAATATTCCATGTTGGGACTTCAAAATGGTGTATCTGCTGTGGCGGTGGTGGCTTTCTTAAATTCATTGTTGTTCAGTTGCTCAATCATGTCTGACTCTTTGTGACCCCATGGACCACAGCATGCCAGGCTTCCCTGTCTTTTACCATCTTCCAGAGATTGCTCACCCTCATGTCCTTTGATCAGTGATGTCATCCAACCATCTCGTCCTCTGCCATCCCCTTCTCCTCCTGTCTTCAATTTTCCCCAGCATCAGGATATTTTCCTAAATTTAAGAAATGGCTATTTTCACAGAAGATGCCCTGTTATTATGGAAAACCCTGGGACCTTCTGCTATTACCATAACAATCTTAATTCTCATTGGAAATTAAATGAGTTGGCAGATAGTGAAAATTATCTCTTGTTTTTCAATTACTTACCACAAGTATCTGCATGTCCCTTCTGAATATACAAAATGCTACAAGGAAAGTCAATGTATAAAACTTGTAAAATCATTATGAAATAGCTTTCTTTTTGCCTGAAAAATATGCTTGGTCTTTATATAAGCATTAAAAAAAAAAGTGTAAGAGAAAAAAATAGTGTTAGAGACCCAGAGGAACTTCTATTGGTCCCTGCAACTCCTTACTCCCTCCCACATATGATCTCAGCCCCTTGTTCTCCACTCCTCTTGATAAAATCCAAATTGCCCAAAGCATGGCTATGAATTTGCACAAACTTTTCCTCTTTCTTGGGAGAACATCCTTCACTAATTTTTCAAACCATCTAAATGTCACCATAGTCAACAAAAGAGTCTGAAATGCAGAACATGGATTCAATCTCAAAAATGACAAAATGATCTCTGTTCATTTCAAGGCAAAGCATTCAATATCATGGCAATCCAAGTCTATGCACCGACCAGTGATGCTGAAGAAGCTGAAGGTGACTGGTTCTATGAAGACCTACACAAAGTTTTAGAACTAACACCCCAAAAGATGTCCTTTTCATTATAGGGGACTGGAATGCAAAAGTAGGAAACCAAGAAACACCTGGGGTAACAGGCAAATTTGGCCTTGGAATATGGAATGAAGCAGGGCAAAGGCTAATAGAGTTTTTCCAAGAGAATGCACTGATCATAGCAAACACCCTCTTCCAATAACACGAGAAGACTGTACACATGGACATCACCAGATGGTCAACACCGAAATCAGATTGATTATATTCTTTGCAGCCAAAGATGGAGAAGCTCTATACAGTCAACAAAAACAAGACCAGGAGCTGACTGTGGCTCAGATCATGAACTCCTTATTGCCAAATTCAGACTAAAATCGAAGAAAGTGGAGAAAATCACTAGACCATTCGGGTATGACCTAAATCAAATCGCTTATGACTTTACAGTGGAAGTGAGAAATACATTTAAGGGACTAGATCTGACAGACATAGTACCTGATGAACTATGGATAGAGGTTCATAATATTGTACAGGAGACAGGAATCAAGACCATCCCCAAGAAGAAAAGCAAAACAGCAAAATGGCTGTCTGAGGAGGCTTTACAAATAGCTGTGAAAAAAGAGAAGAGAAAAGCAAAGGAGAAAAGGAAAAGATATACCCATTTGAATGCAGTTTCAAAGAATAGCAAGAAGACATAAGCAAGCCTTCCTCAGCAATCAGTGCAAAAAAATAGAGGAAAACAATAGAATGGGGAAGACTAGAGATTTCTTCAAGAAAATTAGAGATACCAGGGAACATTTCATGCAAAGATTGGCTTAATAAATGACAGAAATGGTATGGACCTAACAGAAGCAGAAGATATTAAGAAGAGGTGGCAAGAATACACAGAAGAACTGTGCAAAAAAGATCTTTACAACCCAGATAATCATGATGGTGTGGTCACTCACACTCACCTAGAGCCAGATATCCTGCAACGTGAAGTCAAGTGGGCCTTAGGAAGCATCATTACGAACAAAGCTAGTGGAGGTGATGGAATTCCAGTTGAGCTATTTCAAATCCTGGAAGATGATGCTGTGAAAGTGCTGCACTCAATATGCCAGCAAATTTGGAAAACTCAGCAGTGGCCACAGGGCTAGAAAAGATCAGTGTTCATTCTAATCCCAAAGAGAGGCAATGCCAAAGAATGTTCAAACTACCGCACAATTGAGCTCATCTCACATGCTAGTAAAGTAATGCTCAAAATTCTCCAAGCCAGGCTTCAACAATATGTGACCCATGAAATTCCAGATGTTCAAGCTGGTCTTATAAAAGGCAGAGGAATCAGAGATCAAATTGCCAACATCTGCTGGATCATCGAAAAACCAAAAGAGTTCCAGAAAAACATCTATTTCTGCTTTCTTGACTATGCCAAAGCCTTTGACTGTGTGGATCACAATAAACTGTGGAAAATTCTGAGAGAGATGGGAATACCAGACCACCTGACCTGCCTCTTGAGAAATCTGTATGCAGGTCAGGAAACAACAGTTAGAACTGGACATGGAACAACAGACTGGTTCCAAATAGGAAAAGGAGTACGTCAAGGCTGTATATTGTCACCCTGCTTATTTAACTT
>SJYA01001024.1:842670-855015 GCA_006410615.1 Neotragus moschatus
AACAGACTGGTTCCAAATAAGAAAAGGAGTACGTCAAGGCTGTATATTGTCACCCTGCTTATTTAACTTCTATGCAGATTACATCATGAGAAACGCTGAACTGGAAGAAACACAAGCTGGAATCAAGATTGCTGGGAGAAATATCAATAACCTCGGATATGCAGATGACACTACGCTTATGGCAGAAAGTGAAGAGGGACTGAAGAGCCTCTTGATGAAAGTGAAAGAGGAGAGTGAAAAAGTTGGCTTAAAACTCAACATTCAGAAAAGTAAGATCATGGCATCCAGCCCCATCATTTCATGGGAAATAGATGGGAAAACAGTGGAAACAGTATCAGACTTTTATTTTGGGGGGGCTTCAAAATCTCTGCAGATGGTGATTGTATCTATCAACTTAAAAGATGCTTACTCCTTGGAAGAAAGTTATGACCAACCTAGATAGCATATTAAAAAGCAGAGAAAGTACTTTGCCAACAAAGGTCCATCTAGTCAAGGCTATGGTTTTTCCAGTAGTCATGCATGGATGTGAGAGTTGGACTGTGAAGAAAGCTGAGTACTGAAGAATTGATGCTTTAGAACTGTGGTGTTGGAGAAGACTCTTGTGAGTCCCTTGGACTGCAAGGAGATCCAACCAGTCCATCCTAAAGGAGACCAGTCCTGGGTGTTCATTGGAAGGACTGATGCTGAGGCTGAAACTCCAGTACTTCGGCCACCTCATTCGAAGAGTTGACTCATTGGAAAAGACCTTGATACTGGGAGGGATTGGGGGCAGGAGGAGAAGGGGAAGACAGAGGATAAGATGGCTAGATCGCATCACTGACTCGATGCACATGAGTTTGGATGAACTCTGGGAGTTGGTGGTGGACAGGGAGGCCCGACATGCTGTGATTCATGGGGTTGCCATGTTGGACATGACTGAGCGACTGAACTGAAATGAAAAACATCCAACGGTTTAAAGACCTGTCCCACCAGATTCCCCAGTGCACAGAGTGCCTCACTCCACCCTGAAGTTCCTCAGGGCTTGTTGAAGGTAAATAGTTATAGCAGCATGGGATTCAATCTCCATAGAGGCAGATGGCAAATGCTTTTGTTCTTCAGTCATTGGCAATGCTCTTGGTAAGTGCCAATTTGTAGTTGATATGGCCCCCTTGTGGTCATCAATCTGGCCATACTTTGGGGGACACTTCATGATCACTTTGTCCTGCGTTGCTGAGAAGGCTCATTTCCAGTTCTGAAGGTTTTTGTTGATAAGACACTCAATGTACTATTAACTGGACTAGGTCTTAATAGTCAAAGATCTCTGGACACCTGTCTTCTGGTTATGGTCCAGGAAAGTATTCCCTCTCATTGCAACTTTTCATACCTCAAATTACGCTGTTAGTCAACCATTGATCATATATTGAGCTATACATTTGATCAATTGCTTTAAGTCTAGTCATCATTTTTGTTGGAGGCTCAGTCATACCCTTGTTAATACAAGACATAATAATCTTGTGAAACAAGCAAAATACACATGGTATAGTTAATAACATTAGTTGAATTAAAAATAAATATTTTAGCCATAAGCCTCCCACACCAAACCAGTTTTTTTAGAAGATTGTCAAGACTAGGGAATGGGTCACTTAAAGCAGAAATCTGATTTTTCATGTGCTTCATCAAATGTGTTACATTAAATGTACATCCTACATTCAGTTTGAACTGTAGCACAGATATCTCCCTGAGATGCTGTAAGGTGTCAGGGGCCTTGCAGTTGTGTAGCACTTCCTTTCTCATCATAGAGATCTCAGAATCAATAGGCTAATAGCCGGATTGCTATCATTTAAATATTATGAAAGTTGTTAAGGCTTAGATATGGTCAATTACATCCTCCAACCCCCTTGAAGGCACACACACACATACACACACACACACACACACACAAGCTGCTAAATGGTCATACCAGTAGAATACAGATCTTTGTCCCACTGGGATCATAACAATGGTAGATTGGTTGGGGTTACCTCTAATTTGTTAACATATATGACATTAAATTTATGGGAATCCCAGGCTACACTTTTGTATCCATCCCAAGTCCATAAATTAGTGCCACAAATCCACTGAGCTCCATACCAGTTACTCTCTCTAAGGGTAATAGTAGGCATAGTTCATAAATCACCAAGCTTTGTCTCATAATTATCAGGTTAATCCTTTTTAGTACGATTTAACTGTTCCCAACATAGAGCAGCCTTTAAACTTAAATGACCATAGCCTAGTGTTAACCATGTAGATCCTTCCCATAACTGTGGGAGTTTTCCTTTTAATAGATGAGAGGTTAATTTTTTTTTTTTATTGAGGCTTAGCTCATCACTCCGATTGGGTTTAAATGACCTTAAGAGAAAACAGTTATGACCAACCTAGATAGCATATTGAAAAGCAGAGACATTACTTTGCCGACTAAGGTCTGTCTAGTCAAAGCTATGGTTTTTTCAGTGGTCATATATGGATGTGAGAGTTGGACTGTGAAGAAAGCTTAGTGCCAAAGAATTGATGCTTTTGAACTGTGGTGTTGGAGAAGACTCTTGAGAGTCCCTTGGACTGCAAGGAGATCCAACCAGCCCATTCTGAAGGAGATCAGCCCTGGGATTTCTTTGGAAGGAATGATGCTAAAGCTGAAGCTCCAGTACTTTGGCCACCTCATGTGAAGAGTTGACTCATTGGAAAAGACTCTGATGCTGGGAGGGATTGGGGGCAGGAGGAGAAGGGGAAGACAGAGGATGAGATGGCTGGATGGCATCACGGACTCGATGGGCGTGAGTCTGAGTGAACTCCGGGAGTTGGTGATGGACAGGGAGGCCTGGCGTGCTGTGATTCACGGGATCGCAAAGAGTCGGACATGACTGAGCGACTGAACCAAAATGAACTGAAGAGAAAACTTAAATCTATGGCTACCATCAGAGCAGGTATTAATTGGCCAGGTGAGGGGACCCTATCTAGTAACATCATGAATAGATAGATTAGGACTGAACACTCATCTAAAATAAATTTCCTAGGGTTATCCAATCAGAGCCCTAGAGAAATCCACCAAGGTAACCCAGAAGTACTAGGCATAGGTAATTGGCCCCAACCCAACAATTGGATTGAGTTTTAAACTAGCATAGAATCCTGTCCATGATAGAAAACATTTGATTGATAGGCTTAGGTCCAAGGAATCAAGGAAACATTACAAGTGATCATAAAAGTCAGATCAGCATCTTGGGCAAGCTGTCTATTTCTGATGTCATCTTCTTCTCGTCCTGGTGTAGTACAGTTTCCTCTGAGCATTGTTTTAAGGTGAGTTTGAGGCCAGCAGGCCTCTCTATAGACCAGTCCAGCTTAGGGGCCTTTGGAAGTGGGAGTTAACCCAAGAGTCAATCTCCCTTCAGTTTCACTAGGCATGAGCTAGTTCAGAGTACCTGATAGAAAGATCCTTCCATCCTTTAATGTCTTCTTCCAGTCTTGATTGCAGGTCATGCATGAGGTGTCTGAACTTCATCCAGAGACAGATTACTGAGATAAGCGTCAGAAACAACCCTAGGGTGCCCTTTAATAATTCAATTAAATTTTACATTAATATATCCTAACAACAAAGAACTATCCAGGAAATGAGTTTTAGTAGATACAGACCTCCATTAACAAACTGGGATTCAACATTCATTGAAACATCTTTTTTTCTATAAAATCACCATCATTTTTACCAAATAAAACAAAATTAAAACTTGTTTGTAATATAGGTCTGGCCGCAATAAACTTGGCCTGATGATTTATATAACCATAATTGATCATAGACCTTTTTGCTTTGCTGAGACTATAAAAGTCTCAGGCTGAACTTTTAAAATAAAACCTTTCAGGGCTAGGAAAATCATGCCAAAGGTTTATCACAGATTTTTGCCTAACAGATCTAAGTGATTCCTCCTTTCTCAAGGTTTCCAGAGTTCCTTCAGATTTCTGTACCTGTTAGTGAGATAACCTTCCTAACTTATCGGATAAAGTTACTGGAAACTAAGAGTCGCCAATCTATGGAAGGTTCAGATAGAGAGAAAATATTAAAAGTTTTAATTTGTTTATGAAGTATAAATTTACCAAATTACTGCCATAATTTGTTTGAAGGGAAGGTTTTATTTACACCTGGAAAACACAGATTCAAATCAGTAATTTTTCAGATAGAAACCTTAAAAGTTATAAGCATATTCACCAGTTTTCAGTCCTTTTGTTAAACTTTGTGAAGTCATCAGGTTTTTCTTTAGAATCTTTACCCAGTTCAGAAATTGGTATTTATCCAAAAGTCCTTTTTATAAAAATTCTTGAAGAAGAAGCATTTTTGTGGAACTTGGTTAGTGCTATGACAATATTGTGAGATAATAACTAGAATTATGTGTGATAACATTTTACTGAAACATATCAAAATTTTAGGAATTCCATACAGTTTCTAGGATATCTATATTAGTAATATTTACCATACAATATAACTCGAGACTTATTATTCACTTGACAATACTTATCATGTAATTCTGTATACAAAATGAACTTAATTAATGTAATATCCCTCTTTGCAATGTCTCAGGGGCCCTCTGAAGCATCCCAAATTAAGGTAAAAATCTTCTTTCTTAGAATGATTTAGGAAGTTTTGTCAACAAATATAAAACAGGTTTCTAACACTTAATCAGATAGGATTATAGGTCATTGTGAAACAATAACTATTCACTTAGCCAAAGTAACAATGAAGGATTTCAGAAGAGATCATTTAAAAGATAAAGAAACCTAAATCTATTATCAAAGGCAGTTCAATATCTGAAGAAAAAAATATCCTCTTACAAGAGAGAAAAGCTAAATTCAAGTTTTTGCACCAGCTCACTTTATTTAAACAAAGGTAAACTTAATTCTTTATTTTAAACTTAGTCCTAACCATATACAAAACTCTCCTCTCATGGTTCACTTTTCACAAACCTTATCACTCTCTGTACGCATTGCTGAGTTCTTCCCATCCTAAAAAGCCACCCCTAAGTCAGGCTTACTTTCTTTTCCCTTCACAAAATGCAATTCCATTCCTCATACCTTCTTTAACGAAAACACACTTCTTAATTCCCTTAAGCAACCAAGAACTGATTTTTATATTGGCATTCTATAGATTGGTGAGCATAAATACCAGTGATAATTTCTAAAACCTTGGTTTTCTTAGAGAGAACACTTTAGGATGGCACCAAACATAATCACAAATCTCTTTAGTTTCTCTGTAAGAGGTAATTAGTATTTAGCAGTAAATGTTTCAAAATCTTATTGTATTTGGAAATGACTTAGCTATTCAATGGACTTCCAATACTTAGCTTAGTACAACCCTTTAGAAGTTCAAATTACCCCAATCTGGAGAGACAACTTTAGACAGACATTCCTAAAGCATAATTATTCTTAATAGAGTTTAGCTAAAGGTTCATATCTCATTTACATTTTTCTAGAAGTTTCTTCACTTGAGGTAATTTCCTTGCTGACAAAATTGTAACAGATATAACAATAGACAAGACTCTACACATGGACATCATCAAATGGTCAACACTGAAATCAGATTGATTATATTCTTTGCAGCCAAAGATGGAGAAGCTCTATACAGTCATCAGCAAAAACAAGACCGGGAGCTGACTGTGGCTCAGATCATGAACTCCTTATTGCCAAACTCAGACTTAGACTGAAGAAAGTGGGGAAATTACTAGACCATTCAGGTCTGACCCAAATCAAATCCCTTATGACTATGCAAATAGATTTAAGGGACGAGATCTGATAGACAGAGTGTCTGATGAACTGTGGACAGAGCTTCATGAGACTGTACTGGAGACAGGGATCAAGATGATCCCCATGGAAAAGAAATGCAAGAAAGCAAAATTGCTATCTGAGGAGGCCTTACAAATAGCTGTGAAAAAAAGAGAAGTGAAAAGCAAAGGAGAAAAGGAAAGATGTACCCATTTGCATGCGGAGTTCCAGAGAATAGCAAGGAGAGATAAGAAAACCTTCCTAGGAGACCAATGCAAAGAAATAGAGGAAAACAACAGAATGGGAAAGACTAGAGATCTCTTCAAAGATGGGCTCGATAAACGACAGAAATGGTATGGACCTAACAGAAGCAGAAGATATTGAGAAGAGGTGGCGAGAATACTCAGAAGAACTATACAAAAAATTCTTANAGCCTCTTGATGAAAGTGAAAGAGGAGAGTGAAAAAGTTGGCTTAAAGCTCAACATTCAGAAAATGAAGATCATGGCATCTGGTCCCATCACTTCATGGCATATACATGGGGAAACAGTGGCTGACTTTATATTCTGGGATCCAAAATCACTGCAGATGGTGATTGCACCCATGAAATTAAAAGACACTTACTCCTTAGAAGGAAAGTTATGACCAACCTGGACAGCACATTAAAAAGCAGAGACATTACTTTGTCAACTAAGGTCCATCTAGTTAAGGCTATGGTTTTTCCAGTAGTCATGTATGGATGTGAGAGTTGGACTATAAAGAAAGCTGAGCACCGAAGAATTGATGCTTTTGAACTGTGGTGCTGGAGAAGACTCTTGAGAGTCCCTTGGACTGCAAGGAGATCCAATCAGTCCATCCTAAAGGAGATCAGTCCTGGGTATTCATTAGAAGGACTGATGCTGAAGCTGAATTCCAATACTTTGGCCGCTTGATGCAAAGAGCTGACTCATTTGAAAAGACCGTGATGCTTGGAAAGATTGAGAGCAGGAGGAGAACGGGACAACAGAGGATGGGATGGCTGGATAGCATCACCAACTCAATTGACATGGGTTTGGGTAAACTCCAGGAGTTGGTGATGGACGGGGAGGCCTGGTATGCTGTGGTTCATGGGCTTGCAAAGAATTGGACACAACTGAGTGACTGAACTGAACTGAAATGTCAAATGACCCTTCCCACAAGCTTCTGTACAATTTTGCCTTCTTCCTCTAAGTCAGAATGTTCTTAGGTCAGTATTTTAGAGCAAAGTTTCATTCTAATGTTGCTTTGGGTAATAACTGTCTACAACAGAAGAGAAGGGGAACCAATCCCTTTCCCTTAAATATACTGCATGAAGTGAGAAAGGTTTGATTTAATATCACCACAGGTCCACAATTTCTTTCCCAAAAAAGCAGGAAAGAATCTTTCCCTTCAGAGCCGGCGAAGTCTTGGTTGACTGTGGCAGACTTGCAGTCTGACCCCTTAGACCAACTGAACAGAGACCGCTTTGCACCCATTTGAAGACCTGTGTCCCCAGACAGAGGCTAGTGGGTACATAATATCTGAATACACCTGGGAATAAAAGGGAAGAAAAATCTTGTAGACAAATCAGTAGTCATCTAATGGGGGAAAAAAAGGAAAATTAAAATAAAATAAAGGAAACGTCTAGCTTAGAGGGAGAAAATAATTCTACATTTTAGAGAAAAGAAAAAAAACACTAAGTCTTGGGGACCCCAGCTACGTTTCAGCACCTGATCTGGAGAAAGTGCTTGGGAATGCAAATTCCTTGGACACAATGGTGCATCAAGACAATCTCATTGTGTTTGGTAAGTCTTTGGAAGAACAAGATACTTCAAAGCAGTAGACAGCTTTAGAGAAACACATCTGAAACTTCCCTGTGAAGCTCTTCTAATGTACTGCATCCGTGTTAAATATGTGTGTACTTGTTATGTCAGCCAAAGGCAAACACAACTGCTTGGAATACTTGCTCAAACACTGGCCCTGTCCCATCCACTGTAGAGAACTAGAGATGCTATACCTGGGAGTTACAGGCAGGCTGTTGTTTTTAAGGATCTGGATTTCCAATTCTCATCATTTTCACTTGAGGTTACACTTTCACTAGGGAGCCATGTTTTCTCTCTCCTCTGATGACCCTCGGCAGCCTTGGGCATTGCAAGAGGGGTGGAGCCATTCCGTACTGGTACTGATGAAGAGGCCTGCAGATGAGCATTCTATATGCAACTGAACTGAGCATTCTGGTGGGCATTCTGTATGTTGAGCATTCTGTATGTAACTCAATGTTACTGCACCAACCCTGGACCTACATAGGACACCCTCACATCTGTGTGGAAGGCTTGGGTGCGTGCGTGCTAAGTCACTTCAGTCGTGTCCTACTCTTTGCCACCCCATGGATCGTAGCCTGCCAGATTCCTCTGTCCGTGGGATTCTCCAGTCAAGAACACTGGAGTGGGTTGCCATGCCTTCCTCCAGGGGATCTTCTAGACCCAGGGATTGAACCCACATATCTAATGTCTCTTGTATCGGCAGATGGGTTCTTTGCCTCTGGTGCCACAGGGGAAGTCCTGGAAGGCTTGGGGTCAGTGTAACACAATCCCAGAGAAGAAAAGATTAGGAACAGTTTGTTGCTTTTGCTAGTTGAGGGTCTGTGGAATTACAGAGCTTTCTATCTCACTTATAAGTCTGATTTTTTAAGGAATTCCCTGATGGTCCAGTGGTTAGGACTCTCTGTTTCCACTGTTGTGGTCCTAGATTCAATCCCTGGTCAGGGAACTAAGATCCCACGAGCTGAGTATTGTGGGGGAAAAAAAAAAAAATTAGAAACTTTAGAACTGGAGTGGGCTATTAGATATAAACTGATGGAATGATTTCAAGCATGGGCTCCTCATTACTCCTTTATTTTTTTAGTTTGTGTACACTGGATATGTCCCAGGACTACTGTAAGGTGGTATTCTCAAACTATAACTTCAGCATCTATTTTCCATCTGGGGTAACCATGGAGGTTTAGGTGTCCACCAGCAAGATCATCGGAATAGTATGGAATACTGGAAGGGAAAGAAAGTGGTGAGTAGATGGGTCCCCCACAATCCACGCCTCTCTACCTGGGCATATGAAAGTGAAAGCGCAAGGCGCTCAGTCACATCCGACTTTTTCAATTCCATAGACTATACAGTCCATGGAATTCTCCAGGCCAGAACACTGGAGTGGATAGCCTTTCACTTCTCCAGGGGATCTTCCCCACCCAGGGATCAAACCCAGGTCACCTGAATTGCAGGCGGATTTTTTACCACCAGAGCCACAAGGGAAATCCAAGAATACGGAAGTGGGTAGCCTTTCCCTTCTGCAGTGGATCTTCCCAACCCAGGAATCACACCCAAGTCTCCTGCATTGTGGGTGGATTCTTTACCAACTGAGCTAACAGGGAAGCCCTGGGCACATATGAAGTCCTAAATTATTTGATCCTAACTCTACTGTCTATATCTCAGATAGAGCTTGAGAAGTGGTAAAACTTTATCTAAAACATCTGAAGCTTTAGACATGGGTGAAGGGGAGAACTGGGCCCTTACTTGTGAGGATGAAGTGGAAATAAAATCTTTCTTGAAAGAAAAAAATGGCCTTGGGTACTGTTGCCATCTCCTGAGAAATGCTGCCCGCGGGAGGCTGAGGTTGTACATCTTACCTCTAGAAACTTGGGGAGCACCTCGAGAGCTCTTGCAGAAATGTTTCTTCAGGACAAAGAGAACAGAGTGTCTGATAAGGTGACTCTGGTGGCCAGTGCATTCATTTGCGTATACATTACCCACCACAGCAGGCTTCCCTGGCTAATTTTAACAAACTCATAGAATTCATGTCCATGATGCTTTTTCATAAAATCAAAGAGTAAAACCTATATACACACTTCTGTTGATGGATCACTTTCCTTCCTACACTTATGAAGGTCAAATTCTAGCTTAAATATCATGGAGAAAAATATCTTTGCTTTACTCTGTGTGGTCAATAGGGAAAGACTGAGAGGTGGCTACTAAAGAAATGTATCATTTGGCAGGGTTTTCTTCTTTAAAAAATAATGTCTATTTCCCATGTATATGTATGACTGAATGCCTTTGTTGTCCACCTGAATCTATCACATTTTTAATTAGCTGTACTCCAATACAAAACAGAAAAGTTTAATAAAATAAAGATACTAGTGATGATATTTTTGCAATTAAAATAATTTTCAAAGGAAAAAGTCTATCCCTAATCTCAGAAAAATCCCAATCTTGAGAATTTTAATAGAATCTCATTGACAACGTGAGCAACTTTGCACATAGAACAAAAACAACAGCAGGGCTAGTGTGTGAGTTGCCATACCTACAAGGCCATGAGGAATTACCAGCTGTGTGATTGCCTCACCTTTTTTGATCTCTGTGTGCCCTGATTTCATTAAACAATTTTAGAGTAAGTGACAAGCTATCAGATTAAGCTGGGGCTGAGTTGGGAGAATGAACATCTTACTTTCTGGGGAGTTCAGCACATCACTGATATACAGAAAAGACACCAGTTACTCAGGTGCAGCAACAGGAATAGCAAACCAGATACCAGGTCCAGAAATGTCACACATGCATTTTGGACATACAAACAACTGACTACTGGAAGCTTACCACACTTAGTGATGGACAGGGTAGGCTCCCTGAGATGGATGAGTCAGAGACCATGGTCAGGATTATCTTGGTAAGGTATTTCAATAAACTCCTGTCTCCAAGAAGATGGAAAGGAGAAAACACACCCTGCCCAAGGCACTGGCATTGACATTCAAGAAACAAATTAGAGAGGTTCTTCTAAAGAGCATCAGAAGTTGATATGGGGTGGGAGGTTGGGGGGGGGAGCTGTTCAAGATTGGGAACTCATGTACACCTGAGACAGAAAATGAAAAAAAAAAATAAATAAATAAAGAGCATCAGAGAGTGACTCTGCTCTCCCTACCTCCTCTCACCAGACTACAGATAGGAAGAAAAAGGGAGGAGATTATGGGAGATGGAGTGACTCCTTGGATCTAGACAGAGTAACGGCAGCATGGACATTGGAGGAGTGCCTTCATCCCCGCTGCTCTTGACCTACAAGCACTAGAGCTTGGACCTGAGAAACGAGGTCAAAGATATGCCTATATTAAGGATCTTGGGATGGGAAGATTACCTTGAATTATCAGAAAAGAAAGATAGTACTAAATCATATCCGACTCTTGGAATCCCATGAACTTTAGCCTGCCAGGCTCCTCTGTCCACAGAGTTCTCCAGACAAGGATAACTGGAGCGAGTTGCCATTTCCTTCTCCAGGGTGAATTATCAAAGTGGCCCAATAAAAGCACAGGAGTCTTAAAAGAGGCAGGCAGGAGGGTCACAGGGAAAGAAAGAGATGTGACAATAGAAAGAGAGCTGGGGGGAGGGGAGGGGGCGGAGATCATAAGCCAAGGAACTTGAGCAGCCTCCAGAAGCTGAAAAAGGCAAGAACTAGTCTCTCCAAGAGCTTCCAGAAGGAATGCAGCCCTGGGGCCCCACTGCAGACATCTGACTTCCAGAGTTGTATGACAGCAACTGTGGATTGTTTTGAGGCCTTCCCCAGTGGCTCAGCAGGTAAAGAATTCACCTGCACTGCTAGAGACACCGGAGATGCGGGTCTGATCCGTGGGTCAGGAAGATCCCCTGGAGAAGGGAATGGCTAACCATTCCAGTATTCTTGCCTGGAGAATTCCATGGACAGTGGAGCCTGGAGGGCTACAGGCCATGGGTGTTGGGGTCCAACCCCCGGTGGATCCAGGGTAATTTGAAGGGGAGATGGTGTGGCATCTTAGAAAGAATTATTTAATTAGAAATATATGAGAGATTAGGAAAGAATAGTGTAGTAGGAAAATTTAGTGTAGAAAAGAGGCTGAATAACTTGGTTTACGTGGAAAGCTAATAAAGTCTCAAGACAAGAAACTTGCACCATCTATGTTAGGCCACTGGCACCCTCTTCTCTCGTGTGGATCTTAAAAGCCAGGGCAAGTAAGTAGACATGGTGAGCCTCCACGCCCCAGGTGGGAATTCAGCCTGAAAACAGAGTAAGAAAAGACACGGGGGAAACCAGTCTTTCCAGTGACTGACCCATCCTCTATGGTCCAGCAGGCTTTTTATATTTTTGATTGTACATAGAGATCAATGGATAATACAAAATTATGCAGCGTCAGCAGCCCTGACTCTTATTGAGATCAGGCTTTCTCTCTGCATACCTAGCTGTATACACAAGTCTCAAGTGATTTACATCATCTTCTGGCCAGAAGGCCAATTAACATTTTACAGTCCTTTTCTGATAAGGGTTTGTCAACCAGAAGACTTATTTGCCTTAATAGTGTTGTTCTTCCCAAAGTCTGGTGCCACTCTCAGAAAGCACTAAATAAAGTTACATTCTTACATAGCAAGGACACAACAATTTATAACAATGAAAGAAGTACAGTGATTTATAACAAAGAGAAAAGTAATTAACTCAAAAGTCTAGTGCTGCTAACATCAAAACTACTATATTCCTTTTTCTATATCCCAATTACATTGATTAATATCCTTCAGGTGTCTAAAAGATAAAG
>SJYA01001024.1:864262-889770 GCA_006410615.1 Neotragus moschatus
AGCCTGGTAGGCTACAGTCCATGGGGTCACAAACAGTCTGACAGGACTGAGCAACTTCACTTTCACGCAGATGACACCACCCTTATGGCAGAAAGTGAAGAACTAAAGAGCCTCTTGATGAAAGTGAAAGAGGAGAGTGAAAAAGTAGGCTTAAAATGCAACATTCAGAAAACTAATATCATGGCATCTGGTTTCATCACTTCATGGCAAATAGATGGGGAAATACTGGAAACACTGAGAGACTTTATTTTGGGGGGCTCTAAAATCACTGTAGATGGTGACTGCAGCCATGAAATTAAAAGAAACTTGCTCCTTGGAAGAAAAGCTATGACCAACCTACACAGCATATTAAAAAGCATAGACATCACTTGGCCAACAAAGGTCTTTCTAGTCAAAGCTATGGTTTTTCCAGTAGTCATGTTTGGATGTGAGAGTTGGACTATAAAGCTGAACACTGAAGAATTTATGCTTTTGAACTGTGGTGTTGGAGAAGACTCCTGAGAGTCCTAGGATTGCAAGGAGATCCAACCAGTCCATCCTAAAGGAAAACAGTCCTGAATATTCATTGGAAGGACTGTCACTGAAGGTGAAGCTCCAGTACTTTGGCATTTGATGTGAAGAACTGACTCACTGGAAAAGACCCTTATACTGGGAAAGATTGAAGGCAGGAGGAGAAGGGGACAACAGAGGAAGAGATAGTTGGATGGCATCACCGATTTGAAGGACAGGAGTTTCAGCATGCTCCAGGAACTGGTGAAGGACAGGGAAGCCTGGCATGCTGCAGTCCATGGGGTCACAAAGAGTTGACAAAACTGAGTGGCTCAACAACAAACAACAAAGATAAGGGAGAACATATTTTATTTCAAAATCTCTGCTTGGTTGTGACCTTTATCTTATTTTGGCCATTATGCAGCATACGGAATCTTAGTTCCCCAACCTGGGACTGAACCCACTTCCTCTGCATTGGGAGCCCAGAGTCTTAATCACTGGACTGCCAGGGAAGTCCTGTAATTTTTTTTTTTTTTTTTACAAGCACTCACTACCTTTTACCTGGACTTGACATTTAAACCGTGACTGTAATTTTACATGGGAATTTCTAGGTTTTATCTGGACCCCCAAGTGGAACATCTGTATTTGAAGCTTCATACAAGCATAACCGAAGCTTCTACAATGGAACTTCACAGTTTTCCCAAGTATAGCAACGCCTGGGATACATTCTGAATACCATGAAATAAGAGGCTGTTAATTCTTACATAGATACAGAATTGGTATTTTAAATACTCTTTACCCTCAGAAAATCCAGGAAGTTTGAGGTTATAATTAGAAGAAATTCCTCAAGTTATTAATTATACCACTGTTGAAACATGCAGAAATGCAGCTGCAATGGAAGGGATATAGTTCAGTCTATTTTATACTCCAGTTTTAAGTTTTCCTAGAGAGCTACAACTTAGGCAGAAGACAAAAACCAAAGCTAAATATAATGCTGCCTTCTCAACTAAGGAAAAACAAATATAATCACCTTATCAGGGATACAAGAGGAAAAGGGTGCCCACTGAAGTTTCCTGAAAATGGTCCCTAGAGGCTTCTTTGTCATGTAGTGCTTGGGCTTCTGGGGTCTAGTAGGGATCTTCAAGGACACAAATTTTGTTGTTGTTGCCTTAGAACTCAATAAGACTCGGTGCTTTCCTGAAGCATTAATTTTTATTTTAGGTCTTTCCATCAGTGTTTTTGTTCTCAAACACCCTGGAGTCCTCATTTTATAGAACAAAATCAGCAGTATTCAGTTCAGTCGCTCAGTCGTGTCTGACTCTGTGACCCCATGAATCGCAGCACGCCAGGCCTCCCTGTCCATCACCAACTCCCGGAATTCACTCAGACTCACGTCCATCGAGTCAGTGATGCCATCCAGCCATCTCATCCTCGGTCGTCCCCTTCTCCTCCTGCCCCCAATCCCTCCCAGCATCAGAGTCTTTTCGAATGAGTCAACTCTTCGCATGAGGTGGCCAGCAGTATAGGTCTAATCAATTAGATGATCTTGCAAAAGTTATGTAAAAACTGGGTAGTCAAGAGGTAGTCAGTGGTAGAGTACAAAGGAACAGGGATTTGGTATATATTCCTTTGGGGCAGTTGTGTATTTCCCTCATGTTGGAGTTACAGAAAAGCAACAAGTTACTGTTTTAAGAACTAGGTAAGGCTTCTGTGTGAAATAGCTCCCTCTAGTCAATCTTTTGCTGCCATTACTCAGCTGGTAATTTTTCTTTCTTGTGGTAACTGCTAGGTCTTGCAGTTCCTATGGACAGGAAATCAACCAGGATTAAAACGCTTTAATATACAGCTTTGCCAAGAGAAAAAATTAAGTCTAAGAAAAAAGATAGAAGATTTTATTCAAGCCAATTTGAGGATTATAATCTGGCGGACAGTCAGAAAGCTCTGGGGGCTGTTCTGCCAATTAGAGGTCAAAGCGCAAAAGGTTTGGGGACCAAGATGAGGATTGGTGAAGGGTAATCAGTTGCTCAGTTGTGTTTGACTCTGTGACCTCATGGACTGTAGCCTGCCAGGTTTCTGTGTCCATGGGATTTCCAAGGCAGGAATACTGGAGTGGGTTGTATCCCCCTGTACTGTAGGGGATCTTTCCAAACCCAGGGATCAAACCTGTGTCTCCTGCATTGGCAGGTGCATTCTTTACCACTGAAACACTGGGAAAGCCTTTTGGGTTTATGTCAAATGACAGTATGACACTGATCATATATGCTATTTAGGGTTTATACAATCCAGACCCACAGGAATAGTGGGTCACATGTCATCACAGTCCCTTACGAGGAGGAGTGTGGGAGGATCTGTTTGTGTGTGGGCTTTCTGACTGAGTACTAATTAAAACTTTTAATACACAAAACCAAAACAAAATAAAAAGAAGGAAGTGTATCTCCTTGTGTCCACTGACGAGATTAAGATGGAATGTCATCTCCTAAGGAGCTCTGGTTTATGCAGATGCACGATATAGGCTAAAGGGGAGGGAGGAAGCCCAAAGGGGCGAAGAAAAACTGTTAGCTTTCATTTTGCTATAAAACAAGAATTTTATCAATTCTTAACTGAGTTATGGGAGGTCTTAGATGAAACAGACATGAAGGCTAGGCTTTCTGAGTACAGCAGTGGTGAACTGTGGGGAGGACCCTCTTGTAGGACCTATTTCTTTCTCAAGGACAATCCCTAAATCTACCCCTTAAAAGAAAAATTTGAAAGAGATATATAATATCCAATATATTCAACAGCATCTTCCTCTTGGTGTATAAGCAGCATGAAGATTTTGTTAACAGCATCCACAGAAAACCAATATACCAGTAAATATCATTTTACTTTATCTGAGAATTAGAGTTCCAAAACAGAGACACAATACTCACAAGGGTTACCAAATAAAGTTCAACGATTTTTAATAGTCCTTTTTACTTTTAGATTGTATTCCACAAATGATGGCAGGCCAGTTATTATGTACAGGAATCATGGAATCATATCCTCCCCATGGCTATGTAAGGATCCAGCTGTTTGTTGGGATTCCAGCTGCTGACAGTTTTAAGCTCTTAGTGGTTGTGGCTTTGGGCCCACAACAGAAAAAGGTCTACTGTACTTTGAGATTACAGAAAAGACTCAACTCCATCTCCAGAATTCTACAAAACAATCCTATTTCACAATCATATGATCAACAATTACATCTCTAATGACTAAAGACACGCTGTTCAGATGCATGCTTTCTGGCTGAATAAGCTGATTCTTCATGTACTGTTTAATTTCTAGTAACACTGAAACTAATGTATTTTCATGTATTCAGTAATTATTAAAACTTGATAAATACTATCCTGATCATTCAAGCTTTTAAAACTTGGCTCTTTTTTAAGCTATGAAATTATGAATTAGGTCATATATGATATTCTCAGACCAACTTAATGTTACGTATTATCACATCAAGACGAACAGGTCAGGTCTAAAGAAATCTCCTGACTAGCATTATCTTGACCCTAATTCAAAATTTTTACTTACTTAACAGGTTATCAGAGATACTGAAAAGTGAAAGTGAAGTCACTCAGTCGTGTTCGACTCTTTGCGACCCCATAGACTGTAGCCCACCAGGCTCCTCCGTCCATGGGATTCTCCGGGCAAGAATACTGGAGTGGGCTGCCACTGCCTTCTCCAGGGGATCTTCCCGACCCAGGGATCAAACCCAGGTCTCCCGCATGCAGGCAGACGCTTTAACCTCTGAGCCACCAGGGAAGACAGCCATCAGAGATATTCATATTCTATATGATTAGCTTAAGATTTTCTACTCTGGGTCCAGCAGTACTCAGTGCTATACCCTTTAATGCAGACTTCTTAAATTATAGAGAAAGGAATGTACACTTTTATATTCTTTCAGAGCACAGTTGAAAAGCACACCACCTACCATGTTAGGTATTTTCTTACATGTGTGGACTCCTCCACAGTATGTATCTCAAGTCCCTTTCATTTTAAAATCATACATTAACTTGTTTCATTAGAATAATTTATTAACCAGGAATTATCAGAAGGCCTTCAGAAGTTGGGAGGGGGGCTCAAAAAAGGCCTCCATTTGTATTTCAAGGACTTTTCTGAAGAGAAAACCATGGCTTTATTAAAAGATCAAACAGGTCTATGATCCTCCACATCCCATAAATTCTAGAAATCATCCCACTGGATTCTCTTACTTTATAAACTGTTCTAGTCCTGTTCTCCAAAGTTCTGGAACCGCTAGCAAGTTGTAATTTTATAAACAGGGCCTGACACTTTGATTCCACTTTTACAGCCTTAGCATACAATTAAATATACTACATGTTTAGCACTGAAAGATTTTAAGTATTGTTATATATATCTGGCTTATATCTTAATCCACAGTACTTCACAGAGTTCATGATTTTAAACAAAAGCAAATTAAATCATATCTGAAGTTCTAAATCTTCTAAATACATTAACAGTGAAACCTGTAACTGTTTCAAAAATTACTAGAAAGTACGTGATTTTCTTGAAATGATCTTGGAGTGAAAGGCAGCCAAGAGGTCCTTATAAGGAGTGTCTGAATCTAACTTGGTCAATGGGATCCTGCAAAGTTGGCGAAATCTAGGAGAACGGAGCAGCAAGTTCTGTGAAAGGCCCACGAAGCTGGAGCATAACCAATAGAGGACAATTGACTGCAACGAGAAGAAAGGACATGAATGTTAGCACCTCTCCATTCTCCAAGGTCTAGACAGGCAGGCAATAAAAACGAAAATTAACAGTCTCTGTAAACAGAACACCAGGACCGAACAAGATCTTCAGAAGCTAATAGATACCTGGGTCAGATCTAACAGATAGGTAAGAAAGTTGAAAAGAAGACCCCCAAACAAAAAGAAATCAAAAGGAGAGGTTGGTGACAGACAGTGGATGGCAGAGAACTGCTCCCAGGCAGGGGTCCGAGAGAGATCTCACTTCCTTCTTTGGCAGTTAAGCATACTGCTTCCCCACCGAGAGGCTCGACAAACTGTTACACAGCAGGCAGGCTACTGGAGGCATTTATGATGGCAAACTTAGCTTCCCTACACCTATACAGAGTCACCTATCTCCCAAATTTTCCCAGGCACTAGTTTCTAAGTGAAGTCAGGAATAGAATATCTTTGCCTTTTCCTGAGACAAAGCATCTCAGCCGAACCATCTACTTTTTTTTTTTTTTTTAATAACCACCACTGAGATTCAGTTATTTAGGTCAAAGAGCTATCTTTTTCATGTCTTCACAGAGCTGTTACATTAAGTTGTCTAATTCTGACTTTCCTATATATGAAAGAATTCACTTTTGGATATTTAAGACGTTTTTATGGTCTCTGTTACTCACTTGGAACCCAACTTTTCATTAGAACTTCACTGCTACTTTACTTGATCTGGGGGTTTCCTCAGTTATAATTGGTAGTCTTTTAGTCTGCAGCCTCTGGAAGTAGCCCCATATATACATATAAACATACATCCATACAAACATATATCTTTTCTAAACTTTTCTTTGGCATCAGAAGGTAAGCAGGCCTCAGAGGCAAGATCATGTGCTGGCTAAGTCCAGTCCTGGGATCTAACTGCCTGAGTTTGAAATCTACTTATTTAACTTTTGGCACGTTATTTTTCTTTTTTTTTCTTGTTTCAGTTTTCTCTTCTATAAAATGAGGGACAGACTGTACCCAGGGATGCTGTGAAGAATAAATGAGAAAATTCATGTGGTGTGGTAAGCACAGTAAGTGGGCTCATATTAAGCATATATTTGTTCCAGAACAAGTTTTTAAGGGAAGTAATGAAATCTTAAAGGCAGATTATTAGCACAGTAGCTAAGGAGTAAGAGCCAAAATGCCTGGATGTGTGTGAAGACTCTCCACTGAACACATGAGTGACCATGAGTGACTTAACCTCTCTGTGCCTCAGGGTTAAATTGGGGATTATAATAGCACCTACTTCAGCGCACTGTTGGGAGAAATACATGTACTAATACGTATATGTGTGTGTGTATATACACAAATGACTTAAAACAGGGCCTGGCACCAAGTTCATGTTGAATAAATATTAGCTAGCATCATCATCAAACTTATCTATGAAGCAAACAGTACCCTGAGCCCAACTACTTCAGACTACAAACTGCCTACTAAGTATCGTTCATATTCATTAGTAATAAAATCCTAATTTTCAGCAAGGTATATTGCTATCTGAAAAAAAAAAAAGACTATACTTCTCATCCTCTTCTGCAGTTTAGTATGGCCACATATTTAAGATGTAAGCGCAAGTGTTTGGTAGGGCATCTGGCAAGGGTCCTTAAATGGCTGACTGTAGTTGAAGCATCTGACTGTAGCTGAAGCACCCTTTTACTATTGCAAGGTAACAAGCTTCAGTGGCCATCATGACTATCCTGTGGCTTTCAAGACAAGAATGACAGGTTGTGGACGATGTAACACTGAGAGAGAACTAGGCAGTCTTTCTCATGTCTTCACAGAGCTGCCATATCAGCTCTACATTAAATGCCTAATTCTGACTTTCCTCTATATGAAAAGATCTCTGTTACTCACTTGGAACCCAACTTCTCATTAGAACTTTACTGCTATTTTACTTATCTGTGGTTTTCCTCAGTTATAATTGGTATAATTTTTCTTAGAAATATTGTGAATTTGCATTATTCTGTTTTTAGAGTATTTTATAACATTATTATTATATGAGAAGTACTATAACAGGCACTTGTTATTTCATTAATTTTCACAGACATTATGGTGTCTATTTTAGAAATGAGGAAACTTATTTTACACAGAATTAATGACAGTACTATGTCTAAGTGACAGATGAAAAGTATTTAACAGACATTTTTGATGCTGAAAACATACTATTTCAGATTTTTAAGACAAATCCTATGAAGTACTTTTATACAAGGGACAGAACGTGAACTACCAGCAACAAATGACTACTACTTTGCAGTCTCTGTGTTGATTCTGAGCAAAGACAGATATACTGACCCAGCTTTACTCATCTTAGCAGTCAAGTATCCATGAAAAATAAGCAAAAGGCTAAAAAAATGAAATAACTGCAAATATAACATTATTTTTCTACTTCTATAAAAGTTTAATTACATGTAAATGGGGACAAGTATACCTATCTCATAAAATTTCTACGAGATCAAATAATATTACATATGAACCCATGTGGATCCTTGGTGGGGAAAAATGTTTGTTTCCTTTTTAAATGCTAAATTCCTGGGATCCCTCTGTGAAGACAAAAAGAATTCAATATACCAACTAATCAAACAGAGCAAATGTGACATTCATAGTGCTGTTCATGGTACTCTGCAAGATTAAAAAAAAAAAAGAGGAACATGGAGGGTTAAGACACATTCACGTAAAGGAAGATTAGCCAATCTCAAATGTTCAGGTGTCACTTGGTGAGAGTCAGTAGATTTGTTATTACAGAAATCAGAAACCAGTAAAGGATTAAGCAGTGAGGGGAAGCACAACAGAAGAGGCACAATGTCAGTCAGTCTAAGCTAAGAACAGAGAGAGTTTATATTTAGCTCATGCTTCACACAACGCTGGTGCTTACTCACTGAAGGTACTGTTGCCGCTACTGGAATCATCAACACTGACACCGCACGAACAAAGTGCGTGATATACGTCTGAAAACGAGACTTTCCAAGTTTTTGCAGGGCAAAAATCTGAAAGGGTGAAACACACACACACACGCTGATTATCTAAATATACATTAAATGAGACAAGCTTTAAAATGCAAAGTGATTTCTGACTGGCCTCGACCTATATTTTAACAAAAGCAACAAAAATTAAAAAACGAAACACTGATATGTTGGTCAGCTATCACTGGTTGATCAACTCTTTAATTCTTAAATGGAACTAAGTAACAGCAATAAAGAGATTCATCTATATTAAATAGGATCAAAGCCTAATTTTTATAGGTCAGTGTTTTAAAGACTGTAAAACTGAAGTCCCTTCAAGATAGGTATTATGTATGAATCATTACCCTTGTTTTTTGGCACCTAAATACAGGGCCTGGCACAGAGAAAGAACTTAACAGGTATCTGAAAGGTTTGTGATCTGGTTACATGGACCATAGAAAAGAACTAAGAAGGCTAGGAAGAGGAGTTATGGTTTATGAGTTACTTACAAGGCAGCTTAGCTTAATGATTATGAGCAGATTCTGCGATTCTACACTCAAATTACGAGATTCACATGGCAGCCCTGCATTCAGTGGTTCTGTGACTTTGGGCAAGTTAACTTCACCTTTCCATGCCTCCTACTCTTCACCGTAAGATGGGGATAATAACAGCACCTACATCATAGGACTATTGTTAAGAATTAAATGAGTTAACTCATGTGCATTGCTTACAATAGTGCCTGGTACATAGTAAATGTTAAGCAAGAATAGACTTTTATTAAATTTATGCATGCTGGGTTGTTAGATAGAATAAAGGAAAGATGAGAGGAGACTGACATCAATTCACTGTGACCTTGTGTCATCACTTCCTTCTTCCCAAGAAATACTAGTTACTAACCAAGTTCCCAGAACTATGCTAGATGCTCTTAGGGTAAAACACTTAAGACTACACATAGCATCTTTCCTCAGGAAACCTTCACCTAAGACCTGAGAATCTTCATATTTCTCATCTGAAAAAATAAGGGCTATATTAGATTTCCCAAAGAGCAATCGGCAGATATGAGGTCTGTGAAATCTCAACTTCGTTAGATCTTTCCTAAGATTTCTTCTAGTTAAAGGGTCTATGTTCTAGTTAAAGGGTCTATGTTCTTCTCAAGAGTCTAAGAACAATTCTTTATGGAACTAAAGACAAGTTTCCCCTAAACTCAAGTTGAGTAAAGTAGCATGAGCTAATGGTAAGATATGGCTAAGAGGCCATATTTTATACATGTTTCTCCATTTCATTTTATAAAGAAATTCTATGACTAAAAATGGCAGTCATGTATGTTTGAAGTGAAGTTGCTTAGTTGTGTCCGACTCTTTGCGACCCCATGGACTGTAGCCTACCAGGCTCCTCTGTCCATGGGATTTTCCAAGCAAGAGTACTGGAGTGGATTGCCATTTCCTTCTCCAGGGGATCTTCCCAACCCAGAGATCGATGTCTCCCACACTGTAGACAGACGCTTAACCGTCTGAGCCACCAGAGAAGTCCCCAGGTATGTTTAATTGACATATTAAATATATACACAAAACATCAACATATTGTGGGAATAAGACCAGACTGACATCTTAATTGCTGCCTTTACCAAAAAGCAAATCACAGTACTGTTATGTACTAGCATCGTACCATTTTACAGTTGAAGGAGATTTTGGAACTGTTCCAATTCAGCTCTCTTATTTTAAATTATGAACATTCTGATCCTCCAGAGAGGTTCAGGAACTGGCCCCAGAAAATTAATCAATAACTGATCTGCAACCCAAACCAAGGGGTCTCATGATTAGCTAAGACTCTGCGCCCACAATGCAGGGGGCCCAGGTTCAATCCCTGGTTGGGGAACTGTATCCAACATGCCACAACTCAAAGTTCCTACATGTCACAACTAAGACCCAGTAGAGTCAAATAAATAAACAAATATACACTAAAAAACCAAAAAACCAAGGAGTCTCAATGTTAGCTCAGAGTTATCACCAGTAACTCAAATTCATTTATATCTGATGTCGGGACAGCAACAGAAATCTCAATGGTTTAAACGGCAAGCAAGTCTTATTTAAAACCACTGACCTCCACTATTAATAAATTGATGACACCAACGGAGACGGGCAGAATCCAAGTGGAATCCAGAGCAGTGAGGTCATGAAACCACAGGATCCCACCAGTAGTTAACTGCTCCCGAACAGAAAAACCTGCTGAAACATTTTAATAAGTGAAACAAAAGAATTTCTACAAACAGCAGAGGGAGTGATTCCAGTAAGGTGTTCCTCACACTGAAGACTTCATTTTTTATTCAGGTTATTTTCACTCCACAACATAAGCTAGCTCTTGTACTGAGAAAGAGGTAAGAAGTTTCTGGTGCAAACAGATGTGGAGACACTAAAGACGTGTAGCAGTAACCTTTACAGACTGAAATGTAAAAAATTACTTGTCTATAGGCTGCTTTCTTTCAAGTCAATTTAGATTACTTTATGGTTAGACATGCCTTTAAATGAAAGTGAAAACAAGGCCCTTAGTTTGTAACTTTTCATATTAATAATTTGCCCTTATAACTGTGAAAGTTCTCCTGGCTTCTTCAATTTATAAATAGAAAAAATTCATGGCCCTAAAACCGTATTATGGAATTATAACATTAATTTTATTAAGACTTCCAAGAAGTAGTACTAGTGACATCCTTCCTAAACTGATTTGTATTCTCAATACAGCTAGTTTGGCTACACTTAATATTTGAAATTCTATACTTGTGTAAGGGAGATGATAAAAGTGTATTCCAGTTACAGAAAGTATGGATGTTATTTTATTTTATTTTTGTTTTTTCTTTAGAATACAAGACAGTGTCAGAGAACTTGCTTGGGGGAATTACATTTCAATAGTAACTACCTTCTGAATGTGCTGCCCCTGTGCTAAAATTTCGGAGAGCGATAGACATGAAGATCCACAATGGAAGCTGAATCCAGACCAGGACAGTTGCTTTGAAGGGGTGGCAGTTATCCCGAACATAGAGCTCTGAAACAAGCCTCCGCATAGCCTTTAGGTAAGTGAGCCTAGTTTGAGGGAAGAGGGAAAAAGGGAAAGGAGAAAATATCATTTGAATACTACTTGTGCTTCATCCCTACACCCATGCTGTGGTTACTGGCTAAAGGATTTATGTAGCATTTTTGGTTGTCAGAAGCTATACCAAAGTGAAGTGAAAGTCGCTCAGGAGTGTCTGACTCTTTGCAACCCCGTGGACTACATACTCCATGGAATTCTCCAGGCCAGAATACTGGAGTGGGTAGCCTTTCCCTTCTCCAGGAGATCTTCCCAACCCAGGGATAGAACCCAGGTCTCCCGCATGGCAGATGGATTCTTTACCAGCTGAGCCAAAAGGGAAGCCCAAGAATATTGCAGTGGGTAGCCTAGCCCTTCTCCAGTAGATCTTCCTGACCCATGAATTGAACCGGGGTCTCCTGCATTGCAGACTGACTCTTTATCAACTGAGCTAAAAGGGAAGCCCCTAAGCTACACCAAGCGGTTGCCGAAAAAAAGGGAAAATAAAGCCTTTTACTCAAAGTCTGTTCACCATGTAAGCAAATTACACAACAATTTGAGAAATCTGCCACTGTCGAACTACAGGCTTTGTTTCTGGAGGTCTTAGGCAAACTAGGCTTTAACAAGGGAAATTTCATTACTAACATGATATGACCACAATTTAAATCAGAAATACTAGAGGTGAAAGCACCGTTTACTCAAATTTCTCCACTCCAGCCAAACTCAATCACCTGATCCCTGAACATATATTTCAGAGCAATGTGGTTTTTGTACTATGTATGCTCTTGACCTGTCAAAACAGTCTCCANTTTCATTACTAACATGATATGACCACAATTTAAATCAGAAATACTAGAGGTGAAAGCACCGTTTACTCAAATTTCTCCACTCCAGCCAAACTCAATCACCTGATCCCTGAACATATATTTCAGAGCAATGTGGTTTTTGTACTATGTATGCTCTTGACCTGTCAAAACAGTCTCCATTCTTCAAACAACTCTTTCATAAAGATTTTCTTACTGTTTCTCTGTTAACCATACTAGTTACTCCTCTGTTTTGTTTTTTGTTGTTGTTGTTGTTGTTTTCAACTCCTGCTCTTACGTCCCACTTTCTAGACTACAGTATTGGATAGGTCTTCATCTTTAAATCTCTTGTGGCATGTAGGTTTTCAACAGGTTTGCGGAGTTTAATCAAATTATAATGCACTGAATTAAGAATGTACACAGAGACATTCCAGGCTCCTTGTAATTCAGTCTTCACCCACTCTTTCAATTTTATTTCCTGTTACTCTTTTTCTGGTCCCTTGAATGACCTGGGTCATCCAACAACTCAGACTTTTACATCAGCATGCCTTGGAAGTTATTACATCATCTTTGCAGACTGTCCACTTTCCTGGCTGTTCTTTCACCTGACAAATTCCCTTTCATCCTTCAAAACCCAGTTCCACTGACAATGCAGGAAATCCTCAGATAATGTCTTCCTCTAGAAAGTCATTCATCTGTGTAAGGATTTGTCTGGACAATCATCCTGCCAGGGATGCGTTAAGTACGGTGGCACAGTCTTACCTAGGCTGCATTTATAACCCACGTGAGCAGCTACTAATGTGTTCTTTTGGTCTAGAGCTGTAGTCCTCAGACTTCCTTGATCAGTAAAACTTCAAAACTATAGGTTTACCAACTTTTCATTGTATCAAGTAAAGACATTAAGCTACAAGAATGATTTTTTAAAAATGGCAGGTCCTTTTAACACTATATAAAGTGAAGTCACTCACTCGTGTCCGACTCTTTGCGACCCCTGGACTGTAGCCCACCAGGCTCCTTTGTCCATGGGATTCTCCAGGCAAGAATACTGGAGTAGGTTGCCATTTCCTTCTCCAGGGTATCTTCCCGACCCAGGGATCAAACCCAGGTCTCCTGCATTGCAGGCAGATGCTTTAACCTCTGAGCCACCAGGGAACTTTTAGTNCATTTTTCAGAACCAGTTTTAGTGTTTCATCTTTCATTATAAAGAGCAGTAAAGTTTATTAAGAGTAAAGAACCATCATCTCCTGAGTTAAGGGGAATTATCACTGGCAGCACGGTGACTTCTTTATTGGGGCTTAACATTGTGTATAAACTTTCAGGAGCCTGAACAGCAACATCAGGTGTCTTCTGGTTAAAAGGAGCAGGCTAAGTATACATGGACTAGTTTTTAGCTTTGTGTTCCTGGGAACACAGTGGTATGACATGGAGTTTCTAAACATAATGATCATCGCTAGATCTAGAGGCCAAATTCTGTTGAGGAACAAAATTATTGATTAAAACGAAGGCGCCGGTCAATATTGGGGTAATGTCAAACTGGAGCTACTGTTCTTGCTTCACTGTGCACCTACCCAGGGGTACCAGATATATTTTCTCTGGGTTCAGGAAGTCATCTTCCTTCAAACTGCATGATTAAATCCATTCATGAAATTTTATATGTTAACACACACATCCCAACATATGTTACATACAGAATTTCTTTTCCAAAAGCAAAAGCCTGTATCACTGTCTCCCTATCCACTTGTCAAGTTAAAACAAGCAACCTGTTGGTACTGACTACTGGTTTAAAGTGGAAAAGAATTTTACATGGAATTATCTTGGCCCGACTGTGACTTTTTGATATGTAGGAGAAAAGGAGTTGATGAAAGGAAAAATATCCTAAAATAAAAACTCCACGTTTACGCATTCACTATTCAGATAATTTAAATCAAGAATTTTTCAAGCTATTCCTCAAATTCCTAAGACTTCCTTCTGTGGATTTGTATTCAAGTCGGGGCTGGAACTTCTTCAATGAGTGTAGGTTCTCCTATTCTGCTACATTTTGGGGTCACAGATTATAGTCTGATTTAAAACTGTTCCACTGCTCTAAGTCTGAATATTGTGACCTAAATAGAATGTATGAATATTTAACCTAATTTCATATACTTAAAACATACAGTTTACAATCTGGTTAATGGAGATGATCAGGACTGGCTATCTACTTGGTATAGAATGTAGGGAGAAGTATTTGTCAATTACAAAGCCCAATGCAGATGCAAAGTGTATATGTATGTACTGGTTAACAAACATTGTGATACCCTGAGTATTTTGAGTGAATAAGTATACTACAGAGTGACTATACAAATATTGGGCAAACCAGCTGAAATCATGTCAACCCTAATACTTTGCAAATGGATATGTTTAAAAAGTTCACTTTAAAAACATTTTTAACATTTCTAAAAAGTTCAACTACTTGTTATTAGCTTATTCCTGTCTTTTTATTCGTACTACATCACATGGCTAACTTTTCTTCTTAATTTTATTTAAAGCTCCTGAAAAACAAAGACTATATATTTACTGTCAGAAGTTTCTGCAATTCTTATTCATCATTGTGCTGAACACAGGAATGGAGGTCAAAATGTGAATATAGGCTATTATATATATATAGACAGTCTATATGTACAGTCCTTTATTTCTCTCTTCCCAAATATACCTTCTCAAGTGTTTAACAAAAGAAACTTTAAAGGATATTTTCATGAGCAACTTAAAGTGATCCCTTGGAATCACATTTCTTTGTCCTATTAATGCATTGCTTTTTAAAATCAAAGTTACCTAATGTAGAATTAGCTTTTTTTCTCATTAAAAAAAAACCTCTTGAATTATCATTGACTTTTAAGTACTAAGTATACAATATTGGCTTTTACTTTTCAAAAGTGTGAACTGATTTCAAGGTAGAAGTCTAATATGAACCTCTTATGACCCATATATTAGCCCTATATTTTTGTCACATAAATTCTTATTTATGTCAAAGCCACAGTAACACATTTTTCTCTGTATTCACTTATCCAAAATATAAAAGTGACGGTGTTTTTGCAATCAAGGTGTGTACCACTGTAGATTAAATATTAGAGCATTAATGATGCTCTCATCCTAAATTCCAATCATTTGGAATTAANTGTCACATAAATTCTTATTTATGTCAAAGCCACAGTAACACATTTTTCTCTGTATTCACTTATCCAAAATATAAAAGTGACGGTGTTTTTGCAATCAAGGTGTGTACCACTGTAGATTAAATATTAGAGCATTAATGATGCTCTCATCCTAAATTCCAATCATTTGGAATTAATAGCAGTTAATTCACAATACTGCCAGTTAACTGAGTGTTGTGACTTGCTTAATCTGGGATATATATATTTCCAAAAAGATTCAGGGGCATCTAGAATTTACAAGTTATAACGTAAATATCCAAAACATTAATATTAAAAGACATCTGAATAGATACATTTATCTAAAGTAAAAATACAGAGTACTGGTATATTCAATCTCCATGTTAGTAATGAAAAACAGTGAAATGGTTTTCCTTTGATATTTTGAATCATTCTGAAATAATCCTGAGTTAAAAATTTGTTATTTGAAAGTTCTAGCATTCTTTAAATGTCATGCCAGATTTATCTGTTTAATCTGACACTTTTATTGTTTTATAAAATAAAGTGTGCAAAAATATTTATGAAATGTATAATTAGGTCATTTTAATCAATAGAAAAATATAATATTTTCATGAAAAACAAGACAGGAACTATTAGTAAACTATTTACCTCCCTTCTCCTGAGAAGAAAAATGACTGTAAGATTAGTAATTACCCCCCAAAAAAGTAATTTTCAATTACTAATAGATTGATTTAACTTTGTAGTAACAGGAAACAGAAGGGAAAAATACCTTTCACATAAATACTAAAATCACTTTTTTGGAATATAATAGTATATGCTAAAATATATGTTGAAAAGGCATACCATGGGAATTCTCTTGGCATCAGTACACAAAATCATTTCTAAAATGGGATGATTAGTATAAAAGATTATACAATAATTAGGATATTAATTCTTTTGGGATTTAAAGTGTGAACTAACCTAACTGTTACATCTAAGAGTTAAGCTGCTGCTTAAAAGAATAAGAGAAAACAAATACCTTATGTAGTCTGCAGTTATACATACCACATACTTTTCAAAAAGGGGAAAAAAAAGACCTGCGTGGTCTCAAAAGATGATTTTTTTTTATTATTCAAATAAAAGTGCACTGCATTACATCTGAAATATAAAAAATGTATCTGAAAAATGTTCCCAGTACAGACTTCTAAAACCATGGTATTATATTTAACAAGCCTGGCCCCCAAAACTAAATTAGGAGCATTCCAATCAATATTCCCCTGTCCCATAGCTTTGAAGTTAAAAAAAAAAAAAAAAAAAAAAAGCTCAACAGTTTTTCTGTTTTTCAGCAAGACACCCTATCTTAAGAAACTCACTTTTGTGAGTCCACACAAGTCATGTGTTGTGATAAATACTGGGTGGTATCTGTTATCTAGCAGGATTATTTTAATTAGAAAATAACCCTAGTAAACACAGAAAAGAAACTAAGCAAAAAGTTATAGGATAGTGGCAAAAGTCATACATAAAATACTCTGTTAAATAGCATTATACCCCTTTCTTAGTAAAGTGCAATAATTTTATGTCATAGCTACATTTATTTGTAGGATATCATTTAGCTTTTCCTTTAAATATGGTTATATCAATCACAGACAGGGAGAAAAACAAATTTATATATTTTAAGACCACCTTCTAAATTAAAAGATACAAATGTGTTTATAAATTTCTGGATATGTTTGAGAAATCCTTTTACTCTTTACTTAGGCAACCAGAGTAAAAGAAATCATTTCATTTACTTGAATAGTCAAGGAACCGTATTAATATTGTTAACCTGGGTGAGCTGAATTTTAGTTAATGTTTATGTTTCACCAATGAAGAATTATGTCTATTATTTTTTAAAGACATTACTTAACTTTTATGCTTACTTTCTTTTATATTTCAACCATATAATTTATTGTTATCACATGAGACAGGGTAGGACACATATTCTTGGAATATGTTACTGTTTATTTTTTCAAGTGAAATGAATAGATAAATCCCACTGAGTAGCTTAGTGTGGCCCTGTGTCTTACATAAACAGGTTAAATAGGAGGCTTTATTTTGTAACCTCTGTATTCATGTTTACCATAAGTTGTCTTAATGACAAATGCCAAATTTATTTTATTACTTGCCCCAAGTTAGCTGTTGATCCCTTTCACTGATAATATACAAACAAGTGTAGAAATTAAGAAGACTTTAAAATATGGAAAAAAAAAACTTTAACTAAATTATTGAAAACTGGAATTTTTATGCTGACTCCTGATGACTCCAAAGCCAATGTTAAGAATCAGTATTATCCAATATAAAATAGTACACTGAATTGTTTAATAATAAACAGTATATTAAGAACTTGTATATGCTGACTGGGAACCAGTGGTGGCTTTTTAAATTCTCAGAAAGACTCAATGTTTTATGGTTAGAAGAAACCACAGGTGATGATGCAGATTCTCCATCTCTCTGTAGCAGCCATCAGAGTAAAAATCTTTATAGAATTATCTCATGATCAGAAAGAAAATTTTACTGGTATTAGTGGCAAGGGTGAGGAGAGAAACAAAAGAGTGAAGAGAGAAGTGTGTATTAGTTTTTAAAAGTGTGACAAGGTAATAAAAAGACATGAAAAAGTGTTAAAATTTCTTACTATATATGTGCCTTGCTGCAAACAAACTCAAAAGGAGAGCAGCATGGGTATTTTAAAAGCCAGCGTCGGGAAACATTCACTGATAATGCCCATTGTTTTACTTTATACTTAAATTACACAAGCAGAAAAGTTATACTTATTAATAGTTTAATGTATGAAGGAAACATCCAGATTTCTGAATATGAAGGTACATATCTCACATTAATTTAAGTCTACGTAAAGTAGAGCCTCTATACTGACATATTGAAATTTACTTTCTGCTTAGCCTTTTCTGTTATGTAAACAATTGTACATTTATTTGCCATTCTAAAACTTCAGGATCAAGTTTACATAATTTTGCTAAATTTCCGTGTTTGCTCAGAAGCAGTTTACAGTACTAAAACCAACCAGCCAAAGAACAGCTTCAACAGAAAGTTATGTCCAAGGGGGAGAGGGAAAAGAAAAAAAGAAAAATGATAAGAAAAAGGCTAACTAAGGTAAAACGGATGATGATGGGGAATGGGCAGTCACAAATGTTCACAGAAAATAGGTCAGTTAGTAAGTTCTTCTGCAAAAAGCCTACACACTTCAGTCAAGCACATCAGTAGAATGATTTGGGAGCATAAATTTTTTTTTCGGCCACTTGTGATTTCCTCTGAATGAAAAGGAATCTGCAGGCTAACAAGCTGATCCTCATCAGCCAAGCTGGTTCATATGCACACTGTTCATGTGAGGTGCCCAGGGTCCAGTCCACACCTATAAATATAAAGCACACGTTTTACTAAATATGTATTTAACATATACTTGAGTAAAATAAAACTCTTAAAAACTAAGGAACATTTATGAACTAAACCAGCTAAGTTTCTCAGTCAATTGGCAACATACTGGGAAACAATAATTAAAAAAAAAACCATTTTCTGAGTACATACAGGTTGATGATTGTGGAATGAAAATCAGGTATTAAGTATACACCACAATAAGTTAAAATATACAACCATCTCTAAGCATTTTCAGTTACATACTATTTTGACATTTATAATACATTTAATAAATAACCTCTAGATGGACCTTTTCAAACAACTAGTAAACTTTGATACATAAAATTACAAAACTTTACAACTTAATATCTTTTACCTACCACCTGCTACTCAATGGACTATATTATGTCTTTCCTAATTTTGGCCCCAAACCACTACCTTTGGTACCCTTTTCCATATCCCTCTGGTATATTTCAGCTATAATAAATTTCCCTCAATTTTCCCAACTGCCCATATTCACCAAACTCTCTCACCACCATGATTTTTCTCTATTACATTTGTCTTGGCAGCTATGTGCTATGCTTAGTCAATGAGTCGTGTCCGACACTCTGCAACCCCATGGACTGTAGCTCATCAGGCTCCTCTGTTCATGGAATTCTCCAGGTCAGAATACTGGAGTGTGTTGCCATGCCCTCCTGCAGGGGATCTTCCCAACCCAGAGATCCAAGCCAGGTCTCCTGCATTGCAGGTGGATTCTTTACTGTCTGAGTCACCAGGGAAGCCCCTTGGCAGCTCATAATCATTAAATAAATGTTCATGGAATGATCAGCCTTACCGTTTGAGGGCCATTATTTTCTGTGGAGCTTGAAACCATCTTTATCAGGGAATTCCAAGAGGGGTCCGCAGCATGAGGGCCATTAAATATGGGTCCTCCAGCACCATCGGGAAGTGGTGCTACTGGAGGAATCATTGCATTCCCATACACAGAAAAAGGCATACCCTTAAAAAAGAAAACAAAGATTATGCACATTGAAGTCACTGGTTATTATTTTTCCCAGTATAATCAATACCCTAAAATTGTATTTGAAACTTCACCTCATTTTGGAACATGTAAGTTATCGAAGTGATTTAAAAATTATATTCCAATATATGATTTCTTCCAGCATTAGACAGAAGACAGTATAAGCCTAGTATATAAAAACTTTTGTCAAAAAACATTTCTCTAAACTCAGACAAAATCAGGATTTATAAGTATTTATGTTTTAGCTAGATTTTCACCTATTATTTCAAGCCAAAGCTCTAGCACCATTTCACAAATGCTTATATATGGGAAGTAAAATAAGGCTAATAATCAGAACATCATTTAGAACTAATGAACATGCTTTTAAATCTCCATTACCCCAACTTTAGGAAAGTCCATGTATCCTGCAGGAACATGCTGATGGAATGTACCAGAAGGAGTTACAATTCCTGTACTCTCTCGCTCCATTGCTTGATGCTGTGAAAACACTCCTGGATCAGACATTGGCCTGTGAATCATAGGATTTCCCATCCCAGGGTTACACCAGTCTACTTTGTCTGAGGGAAGATGAAGAGGCAGAAAAAAATAATTGGAGATATTTAAAATCAGAAAACAGCAAAAAAAGACTTTGTATATTTCTAATATTTTCTACATTGTATTGTGAATTCCTTCAGAATAATGACCTACTTTTACATCTTTACCACAATATTTGCATGTTTGTAGGTAGTGAAATAATAGCCTCGTAATGTAACCTAAACACTTTGTGTTACAAAACAAACAAACAAAAAAACTAAGATAAAACTAAAGAGCCCCAAAGGAAACAGTAATATCTCCTTAATATGATGAAATGAAGAAAATAATATGCTTGCATTAAACTATACTCAGCAATGATTAACTCAGTGAGAGATCACAGGTGAACAAAAAAAGTTCCAAACTCAAATAAATTAGTCAAAATGAAGAAATATGAACACATATTTTCTTACAAGAATGTCTATGATAATTAAATACTGCTTTTTTAATTTAAATTATTTAAATACTTTAATATTTTAGTTAAATTTATAAACTTAACTTCCAATAAGCAGAATAGCATACCATACCTTGATTGCCACCAATCCCTTCAAAGGACCAGATGCCACTATGTCCTACTGATGTGGACAAATTACTCCCAATAACAGATGGAGCTGAAGTTCCAGTTTGCCTGATACGTGCAGAACGTTCCGTCCCAATAGGGACTGGAACTTTTCTATCCTGAGAGACGTTGCTGGGCTTTTCTGACCCTAAAGGTACTGATGATGGGGCAGGAGAAGGTGCACGAACTCCAGAGGATACTGACTGTGCAGGAGAATCTAGAGAAAAGATATTGGGAAATAATATACACTGTCTCTATAGAGCCTGTAATTTTGTAAACAGAATTTTAGAAATATGAGTATAATGCTTAAATAATAAATTGTGTATATTAAAATCTGGTTAAAGTTCTGTGACTTTGCAGTTGTTTTTTAATTTGGCTCACAATTTTCCTATTTAGTTTTGTGATATTAGAATGTGAAATATGAATGCTGCCTGCACACTAATTAATATTTAAATTAATTTGCCCTTGACCATAAGTAAAATATAACACCAGAGCAATGAGAAGACAATGTTTAAATTAAAAAAAAAAACAATGACAACAAAATGGAGGTGGGGAAAATCACTGATTGTATTGGCAATTTTTAAACTATTTTCCTTGGAAATACTTGTCCCTTGGTTGTATGTTAAAAAAAAAAAGTAAGTTTCTTTAAATCAGGACTTCACAGAACTTTAATATGCTGATAAAATACCAATAGAAGGCTATGTTTCATAACCCAACTGATTCACTGTATCTTGTGGAAAGCAATTTAAATTTTACTTATTTAAAAAAAAAACAATTTAAGGTTTACTTATCAGAACAAGGCTAGTTCTTAGTACATGCAATTTGGGAATATTCATTAGTGACTTGGTCTCTTTATACACTATAGTGAAGAAAGTGAAGGAAAGTGAAAGTCGCTCAGTTGTGTCCGACTCTTTGTGACCTCATGGACTATACATACAGTTCATGGATTTCTCCAGGCCAGAATACTGGAGTGGGTAGCCTTTCCCTTCTCCAGGGGAATCATCCCAGCCCAGGGTTGAACCCAGGTCTCCTGCATTGCAGGCAGATTCCTTACCAGTTGAATCACAAGGGAAGCCCAAAACAACAACAACCTTCTCTGGAGTAGAACTTAGGATGTATTTCAAGTTCTTTTACTTTTTTTTATACATGCTCAGATCTTCAGTAGTGTCTGACTCTTTATGACCTCACCAGGCTCCTCTGTCCATAGGATTTTCCAGGCAAGAATACTGGAGTGGGCTGCCATTTCCTTCTCCAGGGGGATCTTCCCCACCCAGGGATCGAATCTGGATCTCCTGCACTGAGGAGGATTCTTTACCAACTGAGTCACCAGGGAAGCCACCATAGTGAAGAAGGAAAACCAAAACCAACCATAGTTTTCTTATGAAAGTCTAAATATAAAGCATATTTAAAATTAAACAGAGGCTAAACTGGAGGGACTTGAAGCTTAACAAATCAAAACAGTTACCTGCATAGTGCATAGCTACAATTTTTTTGAAAACAGAAAAACTGGTTTAAATAACTATGAACTGAATCTTTGAGGGCTACATACAAGATGAGATTATGAAGAAGCCTGTATGTAGAGTCAGTAGCAGAGGACTGACAAGAAACAGACTATGAGTGAGAGATCATAAATCCTCTAGAGAGAGAGAGATAATAGCTGTCTCAAACCTTTGATGGTTTCAAAGGTCACCCTGCATAAGCCTTGAGGTAAGCACCACTTTCCTTGAGATTCTCAGGTCTACAGTCCTTGCTACAAAAAGAGCCTAATTATAATTTTTCTTCTTATTCCTATTATAATTTCTTTAATTAACAAACAAGAAAAATATAATTCAGAGTCATGTTATTAAATGTGCTAACTTATAGAGACAAAATAGATTTTACAGGTTTTGTTGGAATACAATCTTGGGAATCTGTTTTAGAAAAAAAAAACAAGTACAAAACTCGGTACAGGACCTTGACAGGGCCCCTTGCAAATGAGATACCCCAAAACTTAAGCTTCAGTAAATCCACTTCAATTCTGAATTCAAACTGGAAGAGCAATGTGACTTACAAATGGAAAATATGCTCCTGCAGGGAAACTGCACTGCACTGTCACGCCTCAGTTCAGTGTTAACTGAACTACAGTAGATCATGAGGTGACTGTGGTTAGCTATAAGTAACAAACATTTTTTTTGAAGGTTAAAGGAAACAGAATAGAAAATAGCAGCATGAGCATATCCTGTAAGAATGTAAGTATTGTTTTATAGATATATTTCAGTCACACACAGGTATATGCATACTGGGTCGTGATGTAAAATTAATTTTGTCCTAAAAAAAACTGTATTATTATTTTTGCTGCTTTTAAATACAAAAGAGCCTTATAAGACTGAAATGTCAAAGTGACCCACTGACTAAATTTGCCAAAGCCTGAAACTCACAGAGCACCAGTGGTCAGTACTCAAAGCACGGACTGGTTGAGCACTGACAGGACAGATCTTAGCAATCGGAGTGGGATAAGGGCTCAGGGGATCTCTGCCTAGCCTGTATGCAGAAGGATCTTGGGCATCACCAGTCTGTTGTTTTGCAGCCTCAGGAAGGTTCTCTGCTTTCTGCTTTTTTTTTTTTAACTTTTTTATTTGGAAGTAAGGGACCCATGTCCCCCACATCCTAGTTTAATTTGCCAGAGTCGTAATATCATGTCCTGACATCCTATAGAGGAGAAGGGAAAAACACAAGTGGAATGCATGGAAAATACTGATAAAACCTGTTCAAATACCTAAAACCAGATAAATACATTGTAAAGAATAAGTAATGCTTCTTGGGTTAGTTTCCCAACAGCATCCAGAATGGCAATTTTTATGAAAAATATATAGATAAATATGAAAAACAAAATTTAAAAGATTACCATAAATGGCAACCCACTCCAGTACTCTTGCCTGGAAAATCCCATGGACAGAGGGGCCTGGTGGGCTGCAATCCATGGGGTCGCTAGGAGTCGGACAAGACTGAGCGACTTCACTTTCACTTTCATGCATTGGAGAAGGAAATAGCAACCCACTCCAGTGTTCTTGCCTGGAGAATCCCAGGCATGGGGGAGCCTGGTGGGCTGCTGTCTATGGGGTCACACAGAGTAGGACATGACTGAAGTGACTTAGCAGCAACCATAAATAAACAAAACTATGAAATGACATTTATGTGAACAGATAACATAAAGAATCAGAAGTCAGGTAAAACAAACTAAATGGTCATTAAAAAGTATTAAGATTTATATTCTTATTAGTAGTACTGTTAGTTGCTCAGTTGTATCCAACCCTTTGTGACCCCATGGACTGTAGCCCACCAGGCTCCTCCGTCTATGGAATTCTCCAGGCAAGAATACTGGAGTGGGTTGCTATTCCTTTCTCCAGGGGATCTTCTCAACCCAGGGATCGAACCTGGGTAGGTAATGAAATGCAAACTAGTTAAAAGTTCAGTAATAAAGGAAAAAGTCTGAGAATGTTGGCTGAATCAACCAGTCTAATAGTTGCAAAATGATGGCTCAAATTGTAATTCCTTTTACATTTATGAGTTGTCATTATACTGTGATGACATTGTAAGTCCCCTGTCTGCACTGTAAAATTTTATTTATGACCATTACGTACTCCATGGATTCTTGTTTTATCCAGCAAGCTGACATTATTCATTTTGATGGTTAAATTGTCCTGAATTTGGCTAGTGGGAGCTCCTTCAAGCTATATGCTGCATTCCTCTGACATGCCCAACCATCTAAACACTTAATTACTTTCTGACACTATAAGACTTTTTGCAGACTTCTCTTCTACTCTTCCTGCCCCAGCTCTCAAATCAGCAACTTCCCCAACAAGCCCTAGTTTCTTTTAGTGGATTAAAACATTAACAGACCGATCTGGATGCTGAATGTTTTTACTGCTACTGGAGATTCATTGCTTCTAGGCCCTTTTCAGTAGATAGTTCTGTTTGGGGGGTCGGGAGGGGGGCAGGAAATGGCAACTTTATATGACTGATTCCAAAACATAACGTCATTTTAAAATCATGAGTTCATATTGATCCTCTAATTCCAATACAATTTCATAGCATTCTTCCTTGCCTTACTCTAGATTCTTCTCTTACTATAATCAAAGCCCTGGATTACATCATTTTCAATATTCTTATTTATTAATTTGCTCAGCCCTATAATATAACCTGCATAGGTTTAAAATCGCTCATCCATAACATAAAATACAAATGTCCTAAGTAGAAGTGAAGATTTTGTCTGTAGTCTATTTGTCTTTTGGGTTTACAAAATATTAATGTCTTCAAGAGTTTTTAGATTGTTTCTTTTTCATTTAGTAGCTTTATGTTAGTAATTTAAAATGCAGATAGGTTTACTTGTTTCTATTTATATTCAATTTTAGTGTTTTCCCCTTCATCAAGGTTGATTCTGTTTTAAATTTGTGAATATTAACATGGTTACAAAAACAAAACTATTATTTCTACTGAGAAGTTCTACTTCCCTATTTCCTTACATTCTGCCTGAAAGTCTGATGAAGAATAAAAGCAGTTTCAAAGTAAGTGCCCACAGATTACTTTACAAAGGGAAAAATGACAATTTGAAAGTGTAGATACCTATGAAACCAAATGATCAAAGTTAACAGCAGAAACTGACATTTTATATTTTCTAATATAATACAGTGAGAAGGCTGCAACACTAATAGAATGTTCCTGTCAAAAATACATAACTTAAAAATGAAGAAATATCAGAAAAACAAATTGAACCATTTTACCAAACAACTGATCTGTAACCTTAAAAAAAAAAAAAAAAAAA
>SJYA01001024.1:889901-929481 GCA_006410615.1 Neotragus moschatus
AAAAAAAAAAAAAAAAAAGCTTTCTTTGAAAGATTCATAAAGTCTAAGGAAACAGTTGCAGGTTATTTGAAACTAAAGACACGGGAATTAAATGCAATCTGTGACACTGATTTTAATCTTGAAAAAGAGGAGATAATAAAGGCATTATTGGGACAACTGGTGAAATGAGTAAGGACTATATATTAGATAAGAATAATGTTATCAAAGTAAAATTTGCAGAAGTTGATAGCTGCATTGTAGTTTTGG
This sequence comes from Neotragus moschatus, assembly GCA_006410615.1. Taxonomy (NCBI): domain Eukaryota; kingdom Metazoa; phylum Chordata; class Mammalia; order Artiodactyla; family Bovidae; genus Neotragus; species Neotragus moschatus. The sequence continues at coordinate 890,148 of SJYA01001024.1, forward strand.
AAAAGAAAGTTCTTGTGATTCCAAAATATTATCATCTGGGGTATTTAGGGAAAATCAGTTTGTATCTGCAACTAATTGTAAAACGGTACAGTAAGAAACCCCTACAATTCCTACACATACTATACACACACACACAGACTTACTTTCTCTACACACACACACACATATGCACACACACGCACACACAGAGCAGGGAAAGGGAGGAATGTGGCAACATGTTAACAAGTAGTGAATGGGTATGGGGGAAATATACAAGGGTTCTTTATGCTATCTTAAAGGACCCTAGAGATATAAACAAGTGCAAATGTTTACCTTAAAAAGGAAACACAACACATTTACCTTAAGTGGTTCATGGTTCAAAAGCAGAAAAGATCTATAAAAATGTTTTAGGACAACTGTGTGTGTGTGTGTGTTCTTAGTTGTGTCTGACTCTTTGTGACTTCATGGATTGTAGCCCGCCAGACTTCTCTGACCATTGGATTCTCCGGGCAAGAATACTGGAGTGGGATGCAATCAGCTCCTCCAGGGGATCTTCCTGACTCAGGGATCCAACCTGAATGTCTTATGCCTTTTGCATTGACAGGTGGGTTCTTCACCACTAGTGCCACCTGGGAAGCCCCACTGATCTTCCTTATAATGAACTAAATAAATAAATATCCTCCAGTACACAAATTTATGTTGTATTGAATACAGCTTTAAATGAGGCTATAACTTTTAAATTATAAGCCAGACAGTTAAGACTAAAATGTCATGATCAGTTATTCCTTATAGTTATATAGGAATCGCTGTGAACTTCTCCCCTTTTATCTTGGTACCTTATTTGCATACTTATTACATTATTTTTGGCATGTTTTTGTCATAGTCACTTTTTATTTATTCTTTCTTAAACCATTTAACTTAGGGACACCTGTACAAGGATATGTAATATTCCATGTGACAGTCTTTGTTATTTGACAAACACAAGAAAAACTATACAATATGTAAATTCACTATATATATATTCATGCTTTCACTGGCAGACATGTAAATCTCTTAAATATAAATTTTTTAAAATTCTTTCACTCCGTTAACTTAGATCTAATGTTGTTAGAAGAAATTGTTAAAACTTAAAAAAAAAAAAGGATTCTTATTAAAATTTCCTCAAAGTGAAAGCAATTTGATGTCTTTATCCTCACTATATAAATAAATAACCACAAATACAAAAAAACCTACTACCCTTATTACAGAATTCTCTTCATGTGAGTTGAATTCTCTGTTTATGTAGCAGATGAGAACTGAAGTAGACAAAAAAGTAGCCTTATACTATAAGGCTATAGATCCTTCTTCTTGGAAGCTACATTCTCAAATCTAAAAGTAAATGTAAATCAACAGGTGACAAAACAAGACTTTCGATTCTCAAAAAATGATCCATCTTAGAAATAAACCTCAAAAATACAATATTCTAGCTTTGATAGAACTGAAGTTGATTCTAATACTTTAAAAACCTGGAGACTCTATTTAAATTCCTCCTAATTTCAGATTGCCAAGAACATAAATTACATTTTTATAGTATTTATTTATTTATTGAGGTATAGGATTTACAACTTTTTGTTAGTTTCTGGTGTATAATATATACTCTTCTCCTTTTGCCTTCAATCTTTCCATATATATATATATATGTACATGTACATATATATAGATTTCCATATTCTTTTTAATTATGGTTTATTGCATGCTACTATGCCAGCAAATTTAGAAAACTCAGCAGTGGCCACAGGACTGGAAAAGGTCAGTTTCCATTCCAATCCCAAAGAAAGGCAATGCCNGGGAGGGATTGGGGGCAGGAGGAGAAGGGGACAACAGAAGATGAGATGGCTGGATGGCATTACTGACTCAACGGACATGAGTTTGAGTGAACTCCAGGACTTGGTGATGGACAGGGAGGCCAGGTGTGCTGCGACTCATGGGGTTGCAAAGAGTCAGACACAACAGAGCGACTGAACTGAACTGAACTGAAGTCACTTCAGTCCCGTTCCACTCTTTGTAACCCCNGAGATGGCTGGATGGCATTACTGACTCAACGGACATGAGTTTGAGTGAACTCCAGGACTTGGTGATGGACAGGGAGGCCAGGTGTGCTGCGACTCATGGGGTTGCAAAGAGTCAGACACAACAGAGCGACTGAACTGAACTGAACTGAAGTCACTTCAGTCCCGTTCCACTCTTTGTAACCCCATGGACTGTAGCCCACCAGGTTCCTCTGTCCATGGGATTCTCCAAGCAAGAATACTGGAGTGGGCTGCCATTCCATTCTCCAAGTATAGTATTTAAATTATTAAGAGATTTAAAACTTAAAAATTCCAAACTTTGAAGAACTTTAAAACTTTTTTTTTAAGGAAACATAAAGGCAAACTCTTCCTGTAGAATTACTGCATATTACTTACCATTTGATGCTGATGAACATGGAGTCAACAAACTAAGTGGGGAAAAATGTTGTCTGTTAAAGTTAGCAGCTGTGGGTGCTCCTCCAAGGGGTGCCCCAGGTCCATACATCTGACCTCCCGAAAGGTTTGAGGCAAAGTTTCCCAAGTGTGTAGAGGAAGGTGTTACAGAACCATATGGCGAATCCATATTGACAATACCTACAACGTAGAAGATAAATAATAATTTATAATAGTTACCCTTAAGATATATAACTAGAAAAACCTAAAATTCCAAGAGGTGCCTAACAAATGCAAATATATTTTGGATTATTAAAAAAATTTCTCCTTGCTTACTTTTTCTAGTCCACTGAGTCATTACCTCCCACTTTATTTTATAAAGATAGCTGTAAAAAGGAAATTACCATGAAAAATATTTTATAATTTTAATTTTGACAAATTACTTATTACAGAATACATGGAGATTTAATATAACACCAGAATTTACATAGGTTTGGTGGGCAAGGAGTTGTATCAAATTTTATCTTTAAAAAACTTTAAATATTTAAAAAAAAACAGTTAAGGGGAGGGAGGGATGAGTAGGCAAATCACAGAGGATATTTAATAAACTGAAAATACTCTGGATGATAGAATTGATGGTGAATACACATCACTAGACTTTTTTTCAAATTCACAGAATGTACAGCATTACAAGAGTGAACCCTCATGTAAACTATAGACTTTGATAAGGATGTGTGAATGTATGTTCATCAAAAGTACTACTCTAGAGTGGGATGTTGGTAATAAAAGAGGCTATGCCTATATGGAGGCAGATGGTAAGGGAAATCGCTGTACTTTACTCTTAATTTTGCTGTGAACTTAAGAGTGCTACTTAAAAAAAAAAAAAAAAAAACCCTTAAAAAACAAAATAAAAAAGCTACAGAAAAAAAGGACTGTAGATACACTCTTGTAATAAAGAGATCTGATGATCAGCACCTTAACTAAAGTGACCATGCTTTCCATAGCTAATTGAGGGACAGTCTGTTACTGAGTGCCTCCTGATACAATGTAGTGTGAGATTCAAACATTACCTATCTGATGTTCCTGCTAGAAATGTTTAATCAGAATGTAACCATGGACTGAGAAAACAGGCAAATCTGAAATGTAGGACATTCTTCAAAGGATTCAATGTCGAGAAGAACAAAAGAAGGTGGTGAGATGTTTTTGACTGGAGGAGATCAAAGAGACATAACAGCCAAAAGCAATGTGTGAACCTTGATGGCTGCATCAAAAGGAGAGAAAATAGAATGTATAGGCATAAAGGATATATCTGGCATGATGGTTCTACATATTGGGTGCTATTACTGAATTAATTTTCCTTTTCTAGGGTGTAGAAATAGTGGTATAGCCATGAAGGCAAACATGCCTGTGTTGACCTGAATCTAATACTTCCCTCTGATGGACTCTCAAGTTAAACTTCATGGCTAACTTTGGCTCTAATCACTGTACACCCCTGAAAACTTCACCTCCCTATGACTGTATCCTTTTCCTATACTTTTCCAAAAAAAAGTATTTCCTTTTTCTCTAAATCTTAATTTTAGTATTTTTTTAACATTTAGTGATTTTATTCATTTCATTTTCATTGTTTTACAGTATTAGTAAAAATAATGGTCATAAATAAATATAAAATGGAAGTTGATGGAAAATCCCAAGACTTCCTGGTTAATTCCCCACCCCCACCGCACCCCCCCCTCAAAAAAAAACTAGCTAGTATATGCGAAATATCCTTTTACATGTTATCTTTAGTCATATATTCACTTTGTGGTGGTGGTGGTTTCGTTGCTAAGTCGTGTCTGACTCTTACGACCCCATGGACTACAGCTTACCAGGCTCCTCTGTCCAGGGATTTCCCAGGCAAGAGTATTGGAGTGGATTGCCATTTTCCTCTCTGAATTTTAGTCTTTCTTAACATATTTCTGACAAAATGCGGTCCACTGGAGAAGGGAATGGCAAACCACTTCAGTGTTTTACCTTGAAAATCCCATGAATGGTATGAAAAGGCAAAAGATAGGACACTGAAAGATGAACTCTCCAGATCAGTAGGTGCCCAATATACTGCTGGAGATTAATGGAAAAATAACTCCAGAAAGAATGAAGAGATGGAGCCAAAGCAAAAACAATACCCAGTTGTGGATGTGACTGGTGACAGAAGCAAGGTCTGATGCTGTAAAGAGCAATACTGCATAGGAACCTGGAATGTTAGGTCCATGAATCAAGGCAAATTGGAAGTGGTCAAACAGGAGATGGCAAGAGTGAACGACGACATTCTAGGAATCAACGAACTAAAATGGACTGGAATGGGTGAATTTAAATCAGATGACCATTATAGCTATAACTGTGGGCAAGAATCCCTTAGAAGAAAGGGAGTAGCCATCATAGTGTTAACAAATGAATCCAAAATGCAGTACTTGGATGCAATCTCAAAAACGACAGAATGATCTCTGTTCGTTTCCAAGGCAAAACATTCAGTATCACAGTTATTCGAGTCTATGCCCCAACCAGTAATGCTGAAGAAGCTGAAGTTGAATGGTTCTATGAAGACCTACAAGACCTTCTAGAACTAACACCCAAAAGAGATGTTCTTTTCATTATAGGGCACTGGAATGCAAAAGTAGGAAGTCAAGAGAAACCTGAAGTAATATGCAGATTTGGCCTTGGAGTACAGGATGAACCAGGGCAAAGGCTAATACAGTTTTGCCAAGAGAACACACTGGTCATAGCAAACACCTTCTTCCAACAACATGAGAAGATTCTACCCATGGACTTCACAAGATGGCCAACACTGAAATCAGACTGGTTATATTCTTTGCAGCCAAAGATGGAGAAGCTCTCTATATAGTCAGCAAAAACAAGACTGGGAGCTGATTGTGGCTCAGATCATGAACTCCTTATTGCCAAATTCAGACTTAAATTGAAGAAAGTAGGGAAAACCACTAGACCATTTGGGTATCATCTAAATCAAATCCCTTATGATTATATAGCGGAAGAGAGAAATAGATTTAAGGAACTAGATCTGACAGAGTGCCTGATGAACTATAGACAGAGGTTCACTGACATTGTACAGGAGACAGGGATCAAGACCATCCCCAAGAAAAAGAAATGCAAAAAAGAAAATGGCTATCTGAGGAGGCCTCACAAATAGCTGTGAAAAGCAAAGAAGAAAAGGAAAGATATACCCATTTGAATGCAGGGTTCCAAAGAACAGCAAGGAGAGATAATAAAGCCTTCCTCAGTGACCAGTGCAAGGAAACAGAGGAAAACAACAGAATGGGAAAGACTAGAGATCTCTTCAAGAAAATTAGAGATACCGAGGGGACATTTCGTGCAAAGATGGGCTCAATAACGGACAGAAACGGTATGGACCTAACAGAAGCAAAAGATACTAAGAAGAGGTAGCAACACAGGAGAACTATACAAAAAAGATCTTCATGACCCAGATAATCATGATGGTGTGATCACTCACCTAGAGCCAGGCATCCTAAATGTGAAGTCAAGTGGGCCTTAGGAAGCATCACTAAGAACAAAGCTAATGGAGGTGATGGAATTCCAGTCGAGATATTTCAAATCCTAAAAGATGATGCTGTGAAAGTGCTGCACTCTGAAAGAGATGGGAATACCAGACCACCTGACCTGCCTTTTAAGAAATCTGTATTTAGGTCAGGAAGCAACAGTTAAAACCGGACATGGAACAACAGACTGGTTCCAAATAGGAAAAGGAGTATGTGAAGGCTGTATATTGTCACCCTGCTTATTTAACTTATATGCAGAGTACATCATGAGAAATGCCAGATTGAATGAAGCCCAAGCTAGAATCAAGATTGCCAGGACAAATATCAATAACCTCAGATATGCAGATGATACCTCGCTTATGGCAGAAAATGAAGAAGAAAGAACTAAAGAGCCTCTTGATGGAAGTGGAAGAGGAGAGTGAAAACATTGGCTTAAAGCTCAACATTCAGAAAATGAAGATCATGGCATCTGCTCCCACCACTTCATGGGAAATAGATGGGGAAACAGTGGCTATCTTTTGAGGCTCCAAAATCACTGCATATGGTGACTGCAGTCATGAAACTGAAAGACGCCTACTCCTTGGAAGGAAAGTTATGACCAACCTAGATAGCATATTCAAAAGGAGAGACATTATTTTGCCAATAAAGGTCCGTCTAGTCAAGGCTATGGTTTTCCAGTAGTCATGTATGGATGTGACAGTTGGACTGTGAAGAAAGCTGAGCGCCGAAGAATTGATGCTTTTGAACTATGGTGTTAGAGAAGACTCTTGAGAGTCCCTTGGACTGCAAAGAGACCCAACCAGTCCATCCTAAAGGAGATCAGTCCTGGGTGTTCACTGGAAGGACTGATGTTGAATCTGAAGCTCCAATACTTTGGCCACCTGATGTGAAGAGTTGACTCATTTGAAAAGACCCTGATGCTGGGAAAGGTTGAAGGCAGGAAAAGGGGATGACAGAGGATGAGATGGCTGGATAGCATCACCAACTCAATGGACATGAGTTTGGTTAAACTCTGGGAGCTGGTGATGGACAAGGGGGCCTGGCGTCTGCAGTAATGGAGTCGCAGAGTCAAATATGACTGAGCAACTGAACTGAACTGAACATATTACCTAGATTTTACATTTTTTGAAAAGTGAAGTGTTTTCACTAAATTCCAACTTTACAAAAATTTAAAAAAGCATTTCTTATTCATCTCCAAAATATGTAAATAGCTCATGCAACTCAATAGCACACAAACACTCTGTCAAAAAAAATGGGCAAAAGATCTAAGTAAACATTTCTCCGAGCAGACATACAGATGGCTAAAAAGCATATGAAAAGATGCTCAACATCACTAATTATTAGAGAAACGCAAATGAGAACTACACGAGGTATCACCTTATACTGGTCAGAATGGCCACCATCAAAAAGCCCATAAACAATAAATGCTGGAGGGAGTTTGGAGAAAAGAGTACCCTGTTACATTATCGGTAGGAATGTAAAGTCATATAGCCACTATGTAGAACAGTATGGAGGTTCCTTAGAAAACTAAAAACAGAGCTACCATATGATCCCTGGTGGCTCAGAGGTAAAAGAATCTGTCTGCAATGTGGGAGACCTGGGTTTGATCTTTAGGTCAGGAAGATCTCCTGGAGAAGGAAATGGAAAGCTACTCTAGTATTCTTGCCTGGAAAATGCCATGGACAGAGGAACCTGGCAGGCTACACTCCATGGGTTTGCAAACAGTTGGACACGACTGAGCGATTAACACACTATATGACCCACCAATCCCACTCCTGGGCATATACCATAATTTGAAAAGATACATTCACTTCATTGTTCACTGCAGCACTATTTACCATAGCCAGGACATGTAAGCAGTCAGATGTCCATCAACAGAGGAATGGATAAAGAAGATGCGGTACATATGTACAATGAAGTATTACTCGGCCATAAAAATGAATGAAATAATGCCATTGTAGTAACATGGATGGACCTAGAATTGTCATACTGAGTGAAGTCAGACAGAGAAAGACAGATATATGATACAGTTTGTATATGGAATCCAAAAGAAGAGTATAAATAAAAAAAACTTATCTACAAAACAAAAATGAAATTATAGATGTAGCTCTGTACATATGGAGAAAACAAAACTTATGGGCACCAGGGAGTAAGGGACAAACTGGGAGATTAGGATTGACCTATATACACTACTGTATATAAAATAAATAAGAACCTACTGTACAACACACAGAGTCAGACACGACTGAAGCGACTTAGCAGCAGCAGTACAACACAGGGAACTCTACCTACTCCTCTGTAATGGCCTATATGGGGAAACAATCTTAAAAAGAGTGGATATATGTACGTATATAACTAACTCACTTTGTTGTACACTTGAAACACAACATTGTAAATCAAATATCCTCCAATAAAATTTTTTTTAAAAAGCATTACAATGTATTAGCATATGAAGCTTTATAATAAATTATACTGATTCTATTGTTTTAGTACTCAAGAGAAACTGCTTTTGAAAATTCACAAAAAATGTTTCAATCAACTCCCAGCAAAGAAATATTTACTGATCATGTTCATTACATTTATGTGCTAATAGGTAAACATAACAATCAGTTCCCATTAGTCCCAGAATGTCATCTCTTCAATAACACACATCAAGTTGGCAACCTTTCAGTAAAGGCGTAGATAATATTTTTAGACATCAGTAGAGCATGGAAATAGAAAAAGAACATTATTGCAAAATTGTGGAGTAAGAATAGTCTCTAGTCTAGTTAATTATACTGTTCCAATACTAATTTCTTAGTTTTAATAAATATATCATGTTTATGTAAGATGTTTACATTAGGCGAAGGTGGGGTAATTATAGAAGAACTCTTCTATTAAAAATATTTCAAAGTAAAAAGTTAAAAAAGAAAAAGCAACCACTCAAAATCAGATCTTTAGATCTTCTTTAAATATCAACACTGCCCAATGGAACTTTTTATGTTAACAGATGTGTCCAACATCTACACTGTGCAATATGGCAGCTACCAGCTATATCTGCTCATTAAGTAAATACTTGAAATACGATCAGCCTACAGACACTATGGAAAACAGAATGGAGGATCTTAAGAACTGAAAACGGAACTACCACAATGATCCTGAAATTCTACTTCTGGAAATATATTCAGATGAAACAAAAATATTAACTTGAAAATATACCTACATTCTCATGTTCATAATAGCATTATTTATAATAGCTAAGACATGGAAAAAAACCTAAGTATCCATTCATGGATGAATGGAAAACAAGTTGTGGCACACATATACTTTTTTTTTTTTTTTAATATAGCTGAATATTCCACTGTGTGTGTGTGTGGCATATAAACACACACAGTGGGATATTATTCAGCCATATACATATTAAAAAAGAAGGAAATTCTGCCATTTCTGATAAAATGGATGTGCCATGAGGGCATCAAACTAAGTAAAACAAGTCAGACAGAGAAAGATAAAGTTTATATTTTCATTTATATGTAGAATTTAAAAGAAACAAACTCATTAAAAAAGATCACATTTGTGGATATCAGAGGTGGAGGGTGTTGCAGACTGAAGGTAGAGTTGACTGTAAAGCGGAAGTATAATAAAATTTTAAAAATATATGGTATTTTTTATTTGAAATAAAAGCAAACTTTTGATGGCATTATTTTATTAAATTAAAATATAAGCGACTTTGTTTTTTTTATTTTGAAAGAGAAAAATGTATCTGATGAAGAAATTCACTTATGGTAAATTTAAGGTAAAATCCATTGCAGTTTCTAAAAAGATTTAAAAAAATAATAATGCCATGCTAAACACACTCAATACTCACAACAGCATTTGATGTAGTAAAACAGTTTGTCCATCTGGCCCAGTCAGAGTAGAAGTACTAAAAAATAACCAGAGCTTTGCATCATCTGTATAAATGAGCAGGTGAAGAAATGTCAGAAAATACAACCTTACCTGAGGGACTTGGAGCGGGTCTCTGTAATGGTGGTCTGAAACCTGGAGCTTTAGAAGTATCAGATTGATGTAAGGGATCTGAATTTGGCAAATATGAGGATTTTCCTGATAGCATAGATTCTGGTGTTGACTGAGATGAAACAACAGATCCTCCCCAGAAGGCATGAGCAGAAGTAGGGCTATTTTCAAACAATGTGCTAAAGGGCCCAAATGGTAAGGGGGCACTGAAATTGGGAGCAATAGGTTTATTTGCTGGATGTACTGAATTTTGACAAGCACTTTGTGTACTTAAGGTCGAAGGTAGCTGGACAGAGGAGGGAACACTGTGAGGTCTTTTAATGTGATTGACACTGAGGACTGCAACAGATGAATTTTGCACTGGAGCTGGATTCTTGTGAGGGGCAGTTGTGCCATGAGAGGGTGGTCTAATAGCAGGTGGTTCCACTTTAGGAGGAGGCTGGGAGCATCCCATTTGTGTCTGAGGCATAGGGTAAGTCACTGGGGCAGTAGAAGGCACCGCCACTGGAGCAGAACTTGTGGTTGCTAAAGGAGGAACAGTCATTCTGACTTCCGGGGGAGGAACCTGAGACTGCTGAAGAGGTGGTCTTGGCTCCTGAGAAGCAGATCCCGGAGGCTGTTGCTGAGTAGAATGAACTGATGAACTCCCAGAAGAACTGCTGCTGTTTGGAGGTCTACTGTTTGTTGTTTCTACCACTGGTGGACTACCTGCTTCCGGTTCAGAGGAAGATGCCCCTTTATTTGGAGATGCTGTTCCACAATCCAAAGGGCTGTTTCTAGAAACTCCTCCTGGCTGGGCTGGTGGTGACGGGGAAGATGGGGATGATACTGGGTAGTGTTCTTTGGCAGTAGGCATAGGATATGTGGCATTTGTGGGTGCAGTGCTGTTGTTGCTTGCTGTGGTTGTGACTGTTGTGGTGGTGGCATTGGATGTCTTCACAACTGTGACAAAAAGCTGCCTTCTAACAGAAGGTGAACTCGGACTGCCATTTGTAGATGTACCAGGCACCGTTGAAGCTGATGAACTGGTTGTAGTTGTTGGACTTGAAGTTAAAGAACCTGCTGAATTCACCTGAGAACCACTGCTATTCTGATTGCTATGGCGAGGCACCATGTGAGGCTTAGGCGAGTTAGTAGCTCTGGCAGGGCTCAAAGGCCTGACAGGAAAAGGACCCCAAGTGGATTGAGCTGGTGGAAAAGTACCTCCAAAGTGGGTCATGGGCAACCTTGGTGGACGGATCTGCTGGAAAGTCTGAGCAGCAAGCAAAGCATGTGCAAACTGTGGAGGAGGATATGCTAATGGAAGAGAAACTGGAAAACCAGGCCTCACATTATTCACTGGATTCTTAATGGTTTTGTGAGTAGATGCAGAAGAAATTGCAGGCACAGTAAGTGCTGTGGCAGTTTGAGATGTTGATGACAGAGCTACAGTCGTCATTTTAATTCCCATTAAGGAACTGTTAGCAGCAGTGGTGGTAGGTGCTGATGACCCTATTTTGGAATTTGCTGAGGAGCTTTTCAAACGATTCTTTGGAATGAGTTCATCAATTTCTTTGTCTGGATCCTTGATCAGAGCGTTGATCAACTGAGTTGCCTGTCTTGTTGATTCAGTGCCACCCCTATAAGTTGACCAAAAAAAAAAAAATTAGGTCCAATTCCCCCTTTTTAAGATATATAAGGCCTAAATTCATTTGTGTGTACACTGCATATGTATGCACATATATAAAAAAAACAGATAAAAAGTTAAGCAGCAAGTTTTCTATTTTTGAGGTATTTTGCAAGCAAAGTGATAAATTGTCCAACACAACACTCTATTTTTCAAAGGAGAAACAAATTACTTCTTTTCAAAAAATTTAATTTCACTATTGTTTCCTCAGACTAAGCAATCATTTTCCTACTGTGAAATACATTCTAGATCAAAAAATCACTGTGCTTAAAACCCTACATAATCCATATTGCGACCATTAAGTTAAACAATTGATCAATATTAAAAAACAGTACAATTAAGCAAGAACAATTATACCACTGAGTAAGAACACAGTCTTTTATTTTAAATTCAGCTATGTAAAATGACTCTACAGCATGTTTACTACTGGTTTTTTTTTTTATAAGTAGAGTGATTATTGTAACTATTTTGGACAGATGTCTCAAAATGAGAGAAGAATCCTGATAATGCCAACAATGGCCATAAGGTCAAATCCCTGTCTGCAATGTTTAGGAATATATATGACTGACAGGAAAACCTTATGGAAACCCCGAGGTGGAAATTACTCATAAAGGGTTTCTGCTTTCCCTCTTCTCTGGATAAGACAAGTGTGACCACACCTGCCCCAGAAGAGGCATAAAAAAGATAGAAGAGAAGGGTTAAGTACAAAACAGAGTGAGTTAATTGCCTTCTTCCTATTGAGGCAAGTTATTAAACTATCAGCCCCTCTATTATTCTGAAGGGCACCAGTCTATCACAACCAAATTTATGATTTCTTACAATATCATCTTTAAGGCTATTACAGTTTAGAAATACTCAAATATTCAACTCAAAACAAATATCTACTTTAGATTTAAATCTATTACTGAGCTCATACTCTAAGTATACAATCTGAGAATAATAAATCTCAAATGCTAATTTAAGAGAAAGATGGAAAATTACTAAAATGTGTTAGAAATTCATTCCTTCTTAAAAATTCTCAGAATAAGTTTTAAGAATGCCTTATTAAATGTTTATATAAGGAAAAATTATTCAAATATTTGTCATACACACAAAAAAGAAAAATTAAAAAAAAGTCCTTTGAAATACTTCATAAGAACATATAAATTAGAAAAACAAATTTTAAGTTATTTTCTCCAACATGAATCAAATTATCATTTAAAAGTATGCTATTAAATACAAAGTTCCATTGAAAACTCAAATGCTTATCTATAATTTTTAAGCTCTAGTGCAATAAATATAACGGGAAAAGAAATAAGAGACAAATTTTTGCCTTATAGTTATTATCCGGTCTCCCGTCTTGTCTTTCTGCTTATCAATATCTATGTGTGCACCAGTGAACTCCCGAATCGCATTAATATTACAGCCTCCTCTTCCAATCACTCTGGATATCACAGTTGATGGAACAGATACTTTCTTTGACCTGTTTAATGGTTAGAAAAATAAGATAAATCATAAATATCAGTGGTTGTAATTAAGATAGTTATACTAAAATATGTTTCTATAAATGCAGAACATTTTTGAATAAGCCTCTTCTACCTAGTCTCATCCTAAATGATAGAAGGCAACTAAGAGCCACAGAAAAAAAGAGAGAGTGAGTTTCTCATGCCATTACCAAAAACTGTTTGCTTTTTTGACTTTTATCCTTCATTATGATCTATAAAGCACATCCATGTAGACATACATTGTGTAAATGCATCTACTAATAGCAAATAAGGCAGATGGGTTCTCACCCACATATACTGACTGTGTAGAAACCAAGTAAGAAAATTATAACATGATGTCTTAAGTGCTCTAACAGGGTATCATAAAGACACATTGGTAGGGGTGTCTAATCTAGCCCAAGGAGTTAACAAAGCTTTCTTGTGAGTGCCTTTAGGTGTCTGACTTACATTCTTGTTTTTATTAACCAATATATAACTGAAAGGATGATACTAAAAATTCATGTTTTCCTGCATTCTTCTAGAGGCCTTCAAATGATTATCCACAAATAAGGACAACTGCTAAGGTATGTTTAGTTGTGTGAGGAAACAGAAAAGCCTGCTGGAATTCCAAAAAGCAAAACCCACCTAACACAAAATCACTCAGATTCAGCAAAGGTAGATATAAATTTCTTACAAGTCTAAACTAAAGAATACTTCTAAAAGAAAAACAGTATAACTCGCAATAAAAAGAATGAGCCAATTATGCTTCAATGAATAAGTAAATAATTTATTCACAATAGATTAGAATTTTTTTAAACGATAGTGTTTAAAAACCTTGCCTCTCTGCCCTTTTATATATATAACTAAGTCATCTGATAATTCCTTTTCCCTTAAAGAACATGACTCAGGGATCATTATTTTAAATTAGTTAAGAATTTGTGTGTATACTATAAGATGCATGCAGGGACTTCCCTTGGTGGTCTAATGTTTGGGAATCTGCCTTCCAAAGGAGGGGATGAAAATTTGATCCCTGGTTGGGGAAATAAGATCCCATATGCCCTGGGGCAACTAAGGCCAGGCACCCACAACTAGAGAGCCTGAGCGCTCAGAGTCTGTTTGCTATAATGAGTGAAGCCCACAAACCACAAGAGGAGCCCAAGGGCTGCAACTGGAGACACCCACAACAGCAATGAAGACCCAGTGCAGCCAGAAATAAATAAATAAAACTGCATGCAAAAAACAGAATTATCTTACTTTTTATATGAGAGCATGGATAATGGAACCTGGTGAGTCCCAGTCCCTGGGGCTGCAAAGAGTCGGACCTGACTGAGTGACTAACAATGAGAATGAACTCTGGTGTTACGAATTAGTTCAATAGCCGTGTGACAGACAGAGATGAAGGTTGAGGGGAAGTCTTGGTCGAAAACATGAAAAGAAATGTACATTATGCTTTTTTTGGATCACATCCTTTCTTGGTAGNGTTTATAATAGCCAGGACATGGAAACAACCTAGATGTCCATTAGCAGATGAATGGATAAGAAAGCTGTGTTATATATACATAATGGAGTATTACTCAGCCATTAAAAAGAATACATTTGAATCAGTTCACAGAGTGAAGTAAGCCAGAAAGAAAAACACCAATACATTATACTAACGCAAATATATGGAATTCAGAAAGATGGTAACGATAACCCTGTATGCGAGACAGCAAAAGAGACAATGATGTATAGAACAGTCTTTTGGACTCTGTGGGAGAGGGAGAGGGTGGGATGATTTGGGAGAATGGCATTGAAACATGTATAATATCATATATGAAATGAATCGCCAGTCCAGGTTCAATGCATGATACTGGATGCTTGGGGCTGGTGCACTTTGACGACCCAGAGGAATGGCACGGGGAGGGAGGAGGGATGGGGGTTCAGGATGGGGAACACGTGTATACCTGTGGCAGATTCATGTTGATGTATGACAAAACCAATACAGTATTGTAATTAACCTCCAATTAAAATAAATAAATTTATATAAAAAAATAAGTTATCCATGTAGAACATCCAAGTTAAACTAGATAAGACCAACTTCAATGATGTTTCTAAATCAGAAATGGTGGAGCCAGAATGTACCAAGTCTCAAATGGCAAAAAAAGTGTTTTTCCAGATGTAAATCATATGCAAAAAATTGTGAACCAAACCCTAACACATGTCAATCTGATCATTTACCAAATACACTAGAAAGAAACTGCAGTTCAGGCAGAACAGTCTCCTCCATAATCTAAAATTCTATCTATATACCACCCTCATTCAAAACTGCTTATAAAGTATCAATGCATGTGGAATAATTTATATCTAATTAATTTATGATTAGGAATTAATATTATGAGGAAATATGCAATGACACTGAAAGAAGTTCCTTTTGAACTGCTTTAAATCTGAGACTCTGAAAGCATGAACATCAAGGTTAAGAAAGGCTGCCAATAATTCAAGGAAACAACACTTATGTACTGCTGATGGTATTAGGGAAATATTCTGAAAGTATCAAATTTAAAATATACTGACTATGTGAAGAAAGAAACTTATTCCATAAAAATAAAAGTGCCAAAATATAACAAAATATGTATAATAATGTTTATTGCAACATTACGTGTAGTGACAATACTGGAAACTTACTATGTAGTATATTATGTAGTTGTAAATCACTATCAATTGAAAATATTTTTCAGTTATTTAGAGTGGGAAAAGCAACTATTAGAGTATTATATTTACATGATTCTATATTAAGTATACTATCTTCACATACATGGATATTTATGTGTTCAACAAATGTTTACTAACATGCCAGGCATCATTTTGTGGTTCATATACTTTAGTGGTAGAGAGAGACTAACAAGTTAAGTAAAATGCAGTATTTAGAATATCAGAACATGAAAATAAAGAAGGGAAGAAAAGTAGAAAGATGTGAAAGGGAGACTAAAATATGAGGCAACTTTGCAGAGTTCACAGACATGCACAACTGGATTTATGCCTAAATGCTGTTTGACTTTGTAATCCACAGGCTTGTAGTATATTCCTAAATGTATTTCATGTAATGTATAAACAACAAAGGGATGAAACAAAAATTTTATTTAAAAACAGACATCTACACAGATGCATGGAATGGACTTTTGGACTTTGAGGGGGGGGGGAAGGTTTGGGAGAATGGCACTGAAACATGTGTGCTGTCGTGTGGGAAACAAATCGTTGGTCTATATTCGGTTCAGGATACAGGATGCTTGGGACTGGTGCACGGGGATGATCCAGAGAGTTGATGTGGAGTGGGAGGTGGGGAGGGGGCGGTTCAAGATTGGGAACTCATGTACACCTGAGATGAAAAAAAAAAAACCCAGACATCTATGTGTCAGCTAAATAAAAGGATGCTTTCTACAACTGTGTTTTTGTTTAGTTGCTAAGTCGTGCCCCACTCCTTTGTAACCCCAAGGACTGTAGCCTTCTAGGCTCCTCTATCTATTGGATTTCCCAGGCAAGAATACTGGAGTGGCTTGCCATTTCCTTCTCGAGGGGATCTTCCTGACCCATGGATCAAATCTGTGTCCTTTGCATTCGCAGGAGAGTTCTTTACCGCTAAGCCACCAAGAAAGCCCTTCTAAGATTTATAACAATGCAAAAACAATATCATTAAATAATACTTAGAGAATCTAACATTTAAAAATGAGAGAGTAATGCAAAAACAGGATATTATAATAACTGTAAGGAGGAAGCACTAAAACGCAGGTGGACTTCAATTAAGGGGAGCAAGGAAACCAGGGAATTTAGAATAAAAAAGAAGCAGATTTAAATCCTATCCTAGATTAGGTAAATTACTTAATATCCCACAGATTTAGTTTCTCCATCTGTAATGTGAGGGTAATAACACTTCTATAGAGAAGACTCAAATAATTTATATTCTCATATAATTTGACCCTATATAGCATCTAGTATTTTAGTAAACATTAAATAAATACTAGATGCAACTGGTCATATTTCACTAGCTGGTTATGCCTTGGTCGTGTATGTCTTCCTAGTGCATTTGGTACTTCTGATAAGTCTGTTGGCAACAAATTACAAGGTCCAGGATCAGTGTAGTACAGATTTGGATGAGGATTAAGAAAATATAAGTTGAGATAACCAAGCATTATAGAAGCTAGACTCTCTAACTTCCAGACAGGTAAAGTAATCGTTACGGTGATTATAACAATCTATTCTCAGGGTATTATAATACTATAATATTGTATTATAATAGCCTAACAATCACTATAACAATCGCTACAGTGATTATAACAATATGTTCATATTCAATTAAAACCTCAAAGTGGCCAAGAAAAAGCTAACTTTTATTTAGCACAATATAAACTAGAAAATTTTTTTAAATGAAAAACCTTAATATTAAATATATTTTTCAGAAAATAGAGTATTTTTGCATTGACTTGAGAAAAAACTGTTTAAAATAATTTTATTTTCTTCATGCAAGATGAAATATGTAGCTTAACATAGTAAGTCTAAACAAAAAAAATGTACCTGACTCTAATGAAAAATATTCTAATATATAACTAACTTGTGAACAACATGGGCTTCGATAGGCCCATTTCATGTGAACTCCTTAAAATGAATAAGTAGTACAGTACTACACAAACTGCAGTTGGTTGAAATCCATGCACTTGAAACTGTAGATATGTAGGGCCCAACTCTAAAGTTACACATGGATTTTCAGCTGCATGGGGGAGTGGTCAATGCTCCAGCCCCATAATCACTACATATTTGAAAAGTTTACATTAAATTTTATAGCATTTTTAACCTATTTTAAAAAGATAACACATGGCAGAATATATATTCTATAAAATTCAATACTAACCAATTCTTTTCTTTCTATGATTACTATTTCTATAATATTACATTCTAGAGGACAGTTAGTGATACAGTAAAGAATCAGCTATGGGACTGTCTAAACTATACCATGTGTGGAGTATTTTACTCCCTGCAGGAATAATGGGGATGACGCTGTAGTATGCCTGAAAGAGATCTGGATAGGGATTAACAGAACATTTGTTGAGATAACTGAGCACTAGAGGCTAGGCTCTCTCACTTCCAGATCAATGCAATTCCAACAGTAACATTTTGTTAATTTAACTATAAAGAAAACTATTTTAATGATACAACAATATTTAAAATACTCATAATTCTACCAGTTGAGCCAAACTTGGAGAGAAAACCACGTACATAATTTAAAGCAAAAGGAAAACAAAGCAAAAAACCACAGATTACAAATAAGAAGAAAAGCAGAAAGGAAAAAAGTAGATAATATTTTTCATATGTAAAGGTTATCATATGGAAAGGTTACCTTTTCCAAGTCTAACTCCTCTAACAAAATGCTGGCATTTTTGTTTGCTTCAGCAGCCTGTCTATCTTTGGCTTGTACTATTGATTCCATACAAAGGTGACACTTCTTCAGCATCTCCTAAAACAAAAAATTAAGATGTTTCTAACTTCAAAATAATTAAAATTTAGAGAGATTCCTGGAAACATGAAAATATTAAATAAGGTACTCGAATGAACATAAGCAGTAAAGATCAATAGTAGGGCAAAAAGGGTGCAAATAAAAGCATAATTTAAATGGCATGTTTTTTAAAATACATAAGCAAAGAGCCTCTATTGTTCTTCAAAATAATATCATTTGACTGGTTCTAAAATCACTTAGTCCTATAATTTTAAAAATGAGAAATCTACTGCAAATAGAGCTGCAATAATCTGTTAGGTGGTTAACAGGTTAAAGGAAAAGGGCAATGTCAACAAAAGAAAACGGGTTTAAAATTTTTTTAAATATTTATTTGGCAAGAACTGTTCTCAAATACTTAGTTTATTTCTGTAACTTCTTATGCTAGAATCATTCATAAGAAACAATATAGACTTTTCTCTTATTTCATTTTCAGAACACACTTTTTGAGAGGAAAGGGATATTTCCGTACTAAGATAAAGCCTTATTTTCAATCTCTGTCCCCCCACATAGAGACCAATGATATCCAGGAATACTAATTCTCATGAAAAAATCTAGAGGGAGGCAAGACAGTGGATTAGCTATGTTAAATTAAAAATTAATGAGAAAAGTTGCTGTCACATAATAACTGAGAAAATGAAAGACATTTTTACATTTTTCAGAAGCATGTCTTAGGATTTCATTCCAATATTTTGATTTCAATTAGAATTCTAAAGGGATTTATTTTATGTTCTCTACTTTTCCTACAAAAAGATCCTAGCAAATTCATTCTTAACCTGACAGTATGATTTTTATGCTATGTTGAACATGTTAAAGAGTTTTCTTGACCATAAATAAAAGTACTATGCTAATTTTTGTTTAAGTATAAAAAAATTCACTGACTTGTTCCTCTCAGAAGAGTTATCAGTCTGGACAGATTATATCACTAATGATTAGTAATAATAACTTGCTTTAGGTTGTTTATTATCAACATTAAAATTAAATTAGCTTAAGTACTATCTAAAAAGCTAAAGTAATTGTATCATAGAAAATGTTTTATTACTTCATTAGGTAAGTAAATACTCCAAAGAGTTTCTTAAATAGCATACTTCATTCCCAAATACTACATAAATGAAAATAGTTATATGCCACACATTATTGCTCAAACTAAGGCTTCTTTTCTCAATGTGGAATATACAAATATATAAAAGCCAAATGGAATCCCAAGTTCATAGAGTGGGGATGAATTTAATCAGTGTATTACCTTATCAGTGATCGTTGCTATGTATCTCATACATTCAGAGTCTGATGGAAACTGATTGACTTCTTTGACTAAGTAGCGCACCACTTTCACGTGACCCTAAAAAACAGATATCAATGTCAGACTGAAAACAAACTCTATCAGAATTCAGTAAATCTAGTCTGTCTGAACAACAATTTCACTGACATTAGTGCCACAAAATAGTTAAGTTGGGTATTACTGGCATTTCAAATAAAAAAGTGGAGTAGGAAATGGCAACCCACTCCTGTATTCTTGCCTAGAAAATTCCATGGACAGAGGAGCCGGGCGTGCTACAGTCCATGGGGTCGCAAAGGGTCAGACACGACTGAGCGACTGAGCACATAAACAAGAGACAGGCTTTGGTTTTAATGAATTAGATAAATCTACACTGTTCACTTTCATTCCAACTCCTGAAAAGATACAGAATAATTTGAGCTAAAATTCTAGGCAGTCAGTCAGTGTTAGTCTAAACCATTCTAACTTTTAAAAAAGATAACCAAAAGTCAGTATGAAGAAATACATGATATGTGTGAAAGAAAAACCTTACCTTCCCCCAACCCCAGCTAACTCATTAGATCTTAGCATCCTATTTCAATTTTAAGCATCAAAAGAGTAGAAATAACAATTTTGTTCTTTTTTTTAAGATAAAAACTGAACGGATAGTACTGTACTAGGTAATGCAAAGGAAATAAGATACAGTTGCCTAAAGCTTGAACAATGGCTATATTATTTACTGTTGACAAAATTCACTATGTTAAAAATCTTTAGACACTATTCAAGAGACTCTCTACTTTCTCTAATCTATACTATTACTGACACAACACCTCTAAACAGATGGATAACATATGTTTATAGTCAGTACATTTCCTCTGTTGCCTTTATTTTTTTCCTTCTCATCTACATCTTTTAAAATTACCCATATCTTTTAACTAAACAAACATTTCTCCAAAGACATACAGATGGCTAATAGATACAAGAAAAGATGCTCAGCATTACTCACTATTTGAGAAATGTAAATCAAAACTACAAAGTGGTATCATCTCACGTGGGTCAGAATGGCCACCATCAAAAAGTCTACAAACAACAATGCAGGAGAGGGTGTGGAGAAAAAGGAACCCTTTTACACTGTTAGTGGGAATGCAAACCGGTACAGCCACTATGGAGAACAGTGTGGAGATTCCTTAAAAAACTGGAAATAGAACTGCCATATGACCCAGGAATTCCACTGCTGAGTATATACCCCAAGGAAACCAGAAGTGAAAGAGACACATGTACCCCAATGTTCACTGCAGCACTGTTTACAATAGCAAAGGCATGGAATCAACATAGATGTCCACTGGCAGACGAAGGATAAGGAAGTTGTGGTAATATACAGAACGGAATATTATTCAGCTATAAAAAAGAACACACTTGAGCCAATTCTAACGAGGTGAATGAAACTGGAGCCTATTATACAGAGTGAAGCAAGTTAGAAAGAGAAATACTAATACAGTGTATTAATGCATATAATGGAATTTAGAAAGATAGTAACAACTACCCTATATGCAAGACAGCAAAAGAGACACAGATGTAAAGAACAAACTTTTAGAATATGTGGGAGAAGGCAAGGGTGGGATGACTTGAGAGAATAGCACTGAAACATATATATTACCATATGTAAAATAGATGACTAGTTCAAGTTCAATGCATGATCTTGGGCACCCCAAGCCAGTGCTCTAAGACAACACAGAAGGATGGGGCGGGGAGTGAGATGGGAGAGGGATTTAGGATGAGGGGACATGTGCACCCATGGCTGACTCATGTCGATGTATGCCAAAAACCACCACAATACTGTAAAGTAATTATCCTCAATTAAAATTAATTAATTAATTTAAAAAAACTACCTGTATCTTTTAGTGAATACCTTAAATGGCATTTGCACCTTTTCTTGATGCCTCATTAACACGTCGACAGTATTTAAACATATTTATATGGGACAATTCAGTTACCTAATTTTGTCTGTGGATCTCTGATTATTACATTTTGTACAAAATGCAACATTTGGAATCTGTACAACTGTACACAGTAGGTAATAAGAAAAGTACTGAAATGAGTAACGAAAGAGTATAAAAGATAAGTGCCTTTCTTAAGGAGCTAAGTCTATCTGGAAACATGAGGTATATGCATGTTATATGTTAAGGTTATAACAATATATTTGTCAAAATAAATGATAAAGGTAATAACAAATGGCAGAATTTTTATAATCTTTAAGAGATAAGGTACTTCAATGTGAGTTCAAATGGAATGGGAAGAGTTTCTGTAGAAGGGGAGATTTACACTGCACCCAAGAAATGAGTAATTTTAGAAAATTGAGGAAGGACATGGGCATTCCTGAGATGAGAACAAAGGTGATATGAGAGACAGTGGCACAAAAAAGACCAAGCAAGTAGAAAATCACATGAGGGACTCAATGGGAGATGAGTTCAAAGGGCACTACACTGGTCTCTGAATAACAGCTAAGATTCAGCTTCAGAGGATTACAGAGACTGGTGAGACAAGCAAAGTTTCTTGAAGAGGATACTAACAGTGAAATGGTTAGGAAGATAAGCCTGATATGATAGCTTGCTTGAAGAGGGAGCTAGTCACTGAGAATAAGTATGATTAGAGAGGAAAAAAAATTCAGAGTCAGTGGGAAGGTAGCCTGGAACACCCAGGGAAGAGATAGTATAAAAAATAAGAGAAATTAATAAAAGAACAAAGGAAAAGATGATTTAAGAACAATTTTTCAATACAACAAAATAATTTGGAATCTGTAAGAGATTTTACCTGTTGAATGAGAAAACTCAAAACTATAATCCCTGGAATAATAAACTAGCTTTCCAAATAACAAATAAGACCTGCATTTAGGAGATCAACCAAATCATTAAATCAAGTTCTTATACATAGTTCTATGCTATACACTACAGAAAGTTTCAGTTTTACAACATTTATTTCTACTTCTGAAGGTTTCAAATATTGACAGCTGAATTTTCATTTTTCTTTTTTTCCCCTAGAAATTAATGTGAATAATTAAAAATAAAATCAATTCAAGTTAAATTTTTCTGTGTGCTAATACAAGAAAACATTCATTCATAATAAGTAATTAATTACTCTTAGTTGGATTTATATTTTGCAAAAGAGTAAGACTGCAACTAGATTTTGAAAATTCTACATAGTACAATTTTTAAAAGTTTACTTAGCTTTGACATCCAATACTGATACTATTGATAGCTCTTCTGGGATGCCTATTATCTAACTTTTAATGTTGCCATCAGAGGGATTATTTATCTTACTGGTTTTACCTTTGCTGTTAGCTCCTAAAAAGAGAGCCTTTAGTGATAATTAAATTATGAACTTCCTAGGCTAAGTGAGAAACATCCAAGTGGATGAGAATGAAAGACTTCTACCTTTCTAAATGCTGCCATAAGAGGAGTGATCTTGCGGTTGTCGGCTGCATCCACATCTGCACCTGCTTGCACTAGTAGCTGAACCACATCAAGGTGTCCCCCATTTGCTGCCAGCCACAACGGAGTGTTCCCCTTCTTGTTACGTACATCAATATGAGCTCCCCTAAATGAATGACAAATATCACTTTCAAATGAAATGACACAAATGATAATAAAAATCAACTATTAACTTGTGAAAATATTCTTTAAAGGAAAAAAGTTATTTAAAAATACATAGGACTAAAATGTATTTCTCTCAAAATTACATTACAAAGAACTTCCATTCAAATTAAAAGCCACTAAATCAAAATTAACCATACATCAATAACTGCTTTTCTTATTTTAAATTAAAAATAATTCATTATTTGTGCACAATTCTGATTTCAAATCCTGAGAAAATGTAAAAATATTTTAGAGAAAAAAGATACATCCCGTTAATATCATAATATACTAAACAGTATCCTAAAACACACACAGTATCCTATGAGGTGACTGTATCTTTTAGATTATTTGTATTCATGTATTTATATTACGTGGTTTTGGAAAAGAATGAATCCTAAAATTACATAAAACTTTAGCACTCAGTGGGCACCACAGTGAATAAGACTCATGGCAAAATAACAGTAGTTGATAGTGGCTACTACTAAATACTACTATTAGGATACCATGCCAAAGTCTTTAAGAAGGTTAGAGTAGGAAATCCAATTTAGCAGACAAGCAACTCTGAAAGACTGGCAGGCAACCTCTAAGTGACTTAAAATAAAAAACATTCTGGACGCTCTTATATATTGAACAGTTCCATAAAAGCCCTAATTACCATAAAGAACACAAAAATCAATGGTGAAGCCTAGATTATTGCCAGACTTACACGAATTAGGATGACATATCTGCAAAACTGTGTGGGAGATGGGACTATGGCTGACAACAGCTTATTATAGTACTTCAAAAGTATATACCCAGACAAGAAAGGAAATAAAGTATTTCTAGGCTGCACTGAAAAAAAAACAATGCAGCATATCTCTGGATGGGTGGAAAATAACATAGGTTGGTTTAAAACATTAAAAAAAAAATACACTGTTAATAGAAGTAATCACATCTGATTTTTAAATAGTACAATTTGCACAGGGAATAGTCATCATTAGTAACCCCATATCACATATAGAGTATGGTAACATCATACCTGCCAATGAGAAGCTCACAGAATTTATAATGCCCTTTATCTGCTGCTATGGTTAAAGCTGTATCTCTCGAGGAGGGCACTGGAGGGGCATTAACATCAGCACCTTTATCCAGAAGAACTCGGCCCACCTCTGCATAACCACCAGAGGCAGCTTCCATTAGTGGTGTGAGGCCAGTCTAGATTTAGTGAAAAATAAAAAACAACACGTAAGAGACTACAAAGTACCAAAATGTTAAAGAATAATAATTTGGGGGAATAAAATTATATAGTTGTTACAAAAATTTACATCTAAATTTCAACACTGACACTACTAACCTCTCTCAGTTACAGTGACATCTACTGAAAGCAGATGATTCTGCCTAATGTTAATTTGTGGGGGAAAAAAACGATGACAGTACTTGGCATATGAAAGCGAAAAATGTTAGTCACTTAGTCGTGTCCAACTCTTTGTGACCTTATGGCCTGTAACCTGCCAGGCTCCTCAGTCCATGGGATTCTCCAGGCAAGAATACTGGAAGAGGCTGCCATTTCCTCCTCCAGAGGATCTTCATGACCCAGGAACTGAACCTGGTCTCTTGCACTGCAGGTAGATTCTTTAACGCTGAGCCACCAGGGAATCTCTGTTCCTCTCTTCTCTTTCATGATAGTATATAGTTTTCAGCTGACAACCCTAATGTCATTATTACCTACAAAAATCTATTTCTGGGACTTCCCTGGTGGCCCAGTGCTTAAGAATCCACCTTCCAATGCAGGGGACATCGGTTTGATCCTTGATCAGGGAACTAAGATTCCATATGCTGCAGGACAACTAAGCCCATGGGCCGCAACTAGAGAGAAGCCTGCGTGTAGCAATGAAGAGCCCACATATGCAATGAAGATCCCTGCATGCGCACAAAGTGTATCCCACATGCCACAGATACACCTTTCACAGCCATAAACAAATAAATCTTTTAAAATAATAATAATAAAAAGAAAGAAGTGTCTCTCTCGAAGATTAAAAAAAAAGTTGCTAAGGTATTTTAAAGAGGTGATGTTTAATCAAGTCATATTTCTATTTAAATGTATAAATATACATGTAAGAGATGACTATTACTACAAAGTACTAGAATTATAATAAGCATATTGCTAATGTATACCTTAAATGTCAAAGAAATAAATCCATAGGCTAATCTCAGACCTCTTCTTACCTTAGCTCTGTGTTCCACATTTGCTTTTCTATCAAGCAGAAGACTAACCACTTCAGTTCTTCCTTGGAAGCAGGCTAAGGTAAGGGCAGTGTTCCGATTGGTTTCTATTTGAGCATTAATGTCAGAGCCCATGTCTAACAGGAGCTTAACAGCAGCTGTGTGCCCATTCATAGCTGCTAACATCAGAGGAGAAATGCCCAATTTGCTACCAGTTCTGGGGGTGGAAGTATGGGAAGAACAGAAGGAAAAATATACATTTTTAAATGTCCTGGAAAAATTGGATGATAAAACAGAATTCTATCTCATGATTGAAAATTAAGATTCTTTATTCTATAGACTTATTTAAGAATACACTTCAAATCCTTTACTACCCAGAACCAGAATACTTTCTGTACAATGATTTGGACTAAAAACAAATTAACTCATTATTATAGTGAAGATACTCAATTCCGTAAGAAATAAATTGATAATTTTTTCAAGTTGTATGTCAATAATTTTAAATATTTAAATTTGAAGTCTAAATTTTTAATGTAGGCATTTCCTATAAATGGCATAAAAGATGTGCTGTTCTACAAATATCTTTAACATAACACTCTTAAGGGACTTGGAGAGAGAGACTAAAACTTACCTAGAATTAATCTCAGCTCCTGCATTTAGTAATATTTTGATAATATTCACATAGCCACCAGAAGCAGCCAGGCTTAGAGGTGTGTAATCAGAAACATTCCTGTGCTCTTTATTTGCCCCTCGAGCTAACAACAGCTCCACCACCTGGAAAAAGAAGAGGGAAAAAATGGTTTTCTTCTTATGGCGAGACAATTTGCAATTTCTTTTCTTCTGATATATTGTCTACAATAAAAGAAAGGGAAAGTCCTTTCATCCTCTGTACAAAATCAGTCTCAAATGAAAAGCAAAAGGTCTTAGAAGTCAACAAAGGGATAAAATCCATTTTGCAGTCTGTTGAAATGACAGTATTTTCATTGAAAGATCTACACTTCATGTGTTCTATACAAGATTTTTTCATTTGTACATGTAAATGTCCTTAAAAACTAAATGTAAAAAAATTTTTGGAATAAAGCTAATAATTTTTCCCCAATATTTTACTACAAAAATTTTCAAGCACATGGAAAAATTGAAAAAAAATTACATAAATTCATCACCTAGATTCTACTATTAATATTCTACTGTGCTTACTTTTCTCTCACAGTTACTTGTCTGTCCATCGTTGATGCATTCCATTTCTAAGTAAGGTGTAGACACCTGCAATTTCCCTTAAATACATCAGCAAGTGTACAATTAACTAAGCTCTTATTTTTTTTCAGGTTTTTTTTTTTAGGTGAAATCTGTAACTTTAAATAAATGCACAAAACTTAAACTGTATATTCACTGAGTATTGACAAATGGATACAACTAATTTAAATCTTCTATTTTTTCCACTTTATTTTTTTAATTGAAGGATAATTGCTTTACAGAATTTTGTGGTTTTCTGTCAAACATCAACAAGAATCAGCCATAGGTATATCCATGTCCCTTCCCTTCTGAATCTCCCTCCATTTGTTATTTACTCATGTTCCTTCCCACAGGCTAGTTTCATTTACCATAGATCTTCATATAAATGAATCACATAGTGTTTGAGAGTAATTTGTATGTATTGTGCAGCATTTCATTAAGTGAATACACTAGTTTATCTGTTCTATTGATGAACATCACTACTGTTTCTAGTTCTGGTAATTTGGCAAAATTTAGTACTGTCAATCTTTAATCTAGCCATCCTAGTAGATGTGATATCTCACTGGGTCTTAATTTACATTCCTTGATAGCTGAGAATATTAGCATTTACTTAGGTGTCATCCAGGGGTTTTTTAGTCTATTATACCATTTTTTTGTCTTTTTGTTTTTTAAGTTCACATTCTTAACCACTTTCTTTTTTAAATTTAATTTTATTTTTTATTGAAGCACAGTTGATTTACTGTGTGTTAGTTTCAGGTGTACAGCAAAATGATTCAGTTATATATACATATATAATTTTTTTTTCAAATTCTTTTCCCTTATAGGTTATTCTAAAATTTTGAGTATAGTTCCCTGTGCTGTATAGTAGGTCCCTGTTGGTCATCTATTCCATATATAGCAGTGAGGATATGTTAATCCCTAACTCTTGTATTCATCAGCTACTTCTTTCCCCTTTGGTTAACTGTAAGTTTGTTTTCTGTGTTTGTGAGTCTATTTCTGTTTTGTATATAAGTTCATTAGTGTTTTTTTTTTTAATTTTTTGAAATTTTTGTCTTTTTCTGAAGCTGTGACTTTCTATCAGATTTTTCCTTTAGTCAGTAAGCCTAAGTGGCTTATGTAATAAGATTATAAATCAAGTCCCCAAATTGGCATTAGGTTATTTTATCTTACAAGGAGTCCCGTAAGCAATAAAGATTGTGTGTGTGTGTGTGTGTGTGTGTGTAAAGAGTGTGTGTGTGTGCGCGCACGTGCGCACTCAGTCTGTCACTCCATAGGGTGGCAAAGAGTCATGACTGAGTGACTGAGCATGTGCACATGGACGCACGCGCGTGCACACACACACATACACATCAAGGATTTCCGATGAACTTTAAAGTGAGATATGTAGATTTGCTGGGAAGCTCTTCAAATCACATAGTGATCAAAAATTTCAGTTAAGTCAAAATTTTATTCATTATATTCCAAAAACAGAACATTTACAATTCTGACGGTAGAATCACCTCCACTGTTGAATACATAAGATAATGAAAATGGTGAAATAAAAAGAAAAAGAGAATGACCTAGAGTGCTTCCTAAATATAAGATTCAACAATTCCTTATTGAGAAGTTATCAATCCAAAGGGACAGCACAACTGGTGAATATAAGTGGATTTAAAAAATCGATTTAAAATGAGGTTATCCAAATGATTACTAAATGTCCAAAGAAGACACACAAGTGAGTAGAGTTATAAGTTCTTGAGTCCACACCTAAGTACACCAGCTGTTCTAGCTAAAAAAAAGCTAAAAGATTATATAATATTACCCAAGAACCAACCTTCAGAGTTAAGAAGGGTTGGGGAACAATTAAAAGGTACAATTACTCAAAACAACTAAAAATTGAATACTCTTAATTCCCTACTAATCTTATATGTAGACAGCAACAGAGGCTGAGCTTAAGTACTTTTCATACTAAGTACTCTGGGAGAGGAAAAGAAGTTTGCTGACTTGATTTGGGATGTCTTAATCATTCTATTAGTCTGAATGCAGTATAGAGGAATTTCCATGGCAGTTAGTACTTTTAGATGAGTGGGATAATAAACAATGTATGCTTTTTTTGGCAAGACAGCTTATGCTAACATTAATTCTATTCTTTCACTAAAAGCTAATAGTTTCGTTACTGTGATAAATCTTAATGTCTGTCCACTGTTCCTACAAAATCATATAAATTAAACCATATATTCGTTAAATGGAGGGAGGAAAAGAAATTATACTTGGGAACAACAATACCTCCTGTCTTCCCCCAGAACAAGCCAAAGATAGTGGTGTATCCTTGGTTCTTTCTGACTGGGCTTCAATGTCTGCACCGTTGTCCAGCAATATTTCAACAACACCAACATGACCAGCTGTAGCAGCCAATATGAGTGGAGTAAAACCTGAAGCAAAATAAAGATCTTAGCTAAGAAAAGGAACAGTGTTATTTTCTATTCTATCTAAGCATCAATACAGGACTACAAGTAGTAGATACAAGTTCAGAAACAAGCTAATGAAATTTTCTCATTTACCTTTCTTGTCTCGGTGCTCAATACTAGCTCCTCTTTCTAGCAGAGTCTGTACCAGTTCCTCGTGACCACCAGCACAGGCAAGCGTTAGCGCTGTGTCATGATTACTCTCAGTCTGTAAGAAATTGTTGATTGGTTCATTAGACTGTCAAAAATGTTAACATCAATTGCATAATATGTACATATACCAAATACACACCTACACATATACCACTCTACCATATCAAATAATTGGATATTAAATCTTTTTCTCCCCATTAGCAGTTAACTTGTGAATTTTTTTTTTAAATAAAGACTAATACTTGAATTTTATGGCCAATTCTTAAAGCAAGCAAGAAAAAAAGTATGGTTTTCCAACCAAATGATATTTTCAGCTACATGTTTTAAGAAATACTACTGTGGACTCACTTTTTCTTCTACAAATAAATGGAGTAGCACAGACAAGATTTATTTTCCCATTCCAAACAAAAAAGGAAGGTTATTTGAAATGACAGGCAATATGTGACATGATCACTGCAGACAGAAATGATTAACTTATTGTATTCCCCGGAGAATTTCCAGGCTAAAGTGAATGGAAAGGGTACTCAAAAAGAATCTGGCAGTCTCCCTAGAATTGAAGAGTTTGGAGAAGTGAAGGTGGCTAGAATTCACGGGGCACACTACTGGGGAGGAAGGTGCTACATTCAGACGGGTCTCCAGAGATCCACAGAGGGCTCCCCTAGAGTCTTCAGCTGAGCACTGATCAGCACATGCGCATAAGAAAAATTATTGGAGGTCAGGGAAAGAACACTAGAAAGGGCTGAACAACACCAAGAGGTTAAACAGGATTGGGAATGGTTTGATTCTCACCGAAGAGCAGAAAGACCCTCAAAACACACAGAATATCGAGAAGAATCCTCAACCATTGGGCCAAATTAGCTACTCTGGACTCAACTAAGAAAGCTGAAAAACCAGTCTTGAAATGAAAACACTATTTTCAAGTAGCTGCATTCAAGGAACAAAGCCCATAAAAAGTTAAAGGAACAAAAAATATACATAAGATATAGAGTACTTTGAAACACAAAGACCTATAATTGAGACATGATGATACTGTTAATATATAGTTTATTTCTGACTTCTACCAATGATAGGGATGAATATTGGATTTACCAGTGGACATACTCTATCATGGTTTAAATACTTAATTAGTGAGTTAAGTCCTCACGTTTTTATTACTCTAAGCTGGTGCTATACAAAAAAAGTTAACTACTAGCCATATGTGACTAGTAGTACCTGAAATACGGCTAGAGTGACTGAAGAACTGAATTTTAAATTTTATTTAATTTTAACTTAAAAACTGATAAATTGGTTATTAGAAACCTTTTCTGTACGTCTGGGGCAAATTAAATAACGATACCTACTTTTTCAGTCATTTAATCACATCTAAATGCAAATCAAGTACTTCCAATGAAGTTACATTGAGATATATATTTAAAAATAGAGTGGCAAGCCATCTGGATTTGCCCAGTATGGAGGCGGTTTCTGGGATGAGAGGCTTTTGGTGCTAAAGTCAGGAAAGTTTATGACTTATGATTTGACCACTCTAACCTGTAAGTATAACATGCACACTAAATTTTGAACTACAGTATGAAGTAAAAGTGTAAAATACCTCAGTAACTTTTTAGTATTGATTATATGTTTAAACAATATTATGGATATATTATGTGAAATATAGCCTTAACATTAATTCCTATTTCTTTTTGCTTTTTTTA
Source organism: Neotragus moschatus (assembly GCA_006410615.1). Lineage (NCBI taxonomy): Eukaryota > Metazoa > Chordata > Mammalia > Artiodactyla > Bovidae > Neotragus > Neotragus moschatus. The sequence goes on from SJYA01001024.1 coordinate 921,372, forward strand.
AATGTGGCTACCAGAAAATGTGCAATTACGTATCTATCACCCTCATGGGACTATCTATTCCTGGAAGGTAATGAATATGTCTTATTTATGCATTCTCTACCTTAGTGATGTTTTGCCTAGGAAACAATAGATGAGAATTAAGTTGAACAAACGACAACAGCTATAAGGGTAATAGAATCAAAGACTATCGTTAATTAAAATAAGACTACATATACGATATATATATATATTATGTCATATAATAAATGCAAAAAGGATAGGCATAATCTCCCACAAGTTCAGTAACTCTAAAAACCAAGCTCCATTATAAAAAACTGAGTAACAAGACACAAAAGGAAAAAAATTGAATCAAGAAATAAGAAAAAGCCTACTAGTCAGGGATGAAGAGGGAGACTGCAAAACCTGCTCTGCAGAAGAGGCTGGCAGAGAACAGAGCTACTGACTGCAGAGATCAGGGATGGACTGGCCCCAAGGGAGACCCGCACCAACTACAACAATGGAGAAGGACATACTTAAATGAGTGACAGCTCTGATTGTGTTATAGTATTTGATCTTCATTTCAGGCCTATAAGGAAGGAATTATTGTGTCTGACTTTAGAGAAATGGAGACAAATGTCAGAGAAATAACCTAATGGTCACACATGCTAATGAGTGATAAAGATTGGTGTTAAAAAAACCAAGAGGATCTTGGGTAACTAAATGCTGCTTACCCTATAACATCAGAGCACAGCCCTGAGGCACAGCCAACTGAGCGAAGCATAATATTAAGTCTAACTGTATTATGCACTCTATGTTAGTGTACAGACTATCAGTAGAAGAGTCATCTTTATGATGAAGAGTCAACTTTACCAAGTTTATAAGTTTTCTAAAAGTTTTCTGGGGGTTAAAGAGTAATTTAGGAAACCAGTGTCACTCTTAATAGAGAATGAAGAGACAAAGTTTCGAAAAAGAGACAAAATTTCATGCTTACGCATGAAAAAATTTAGAGAATCAGTACAATTGGGGTTTTTTCCACATTATAAAATATCAATTCAGTTGACATTTATTAAGCACCTTTTACAGTCAAAGTACTCTACAAGGAACTCCAGGGCTGACAAAGGTAAGAGTCTCTGCTTACTAGAAGTTTACAGGTACTGTACAAGGAAATTTAGGTTCAAACTAAGAGAGAAATGTGAATAATTTATGAGTTGGAGGAAAAAATATTTAAAGCTGAGGAGGGGGACTGGTTAGTCAAATTCCTTGGGGAACTTAAAAGTAGGTCACTTCACTGTATTTCTGCATTAAGGGTAAATTAAAGCAGCTAATACTTTACAACAACCTATTAAAACAATAAAGAACAAAGTTAAAGGTCCTGAAATGAAACTTTCACCCCCTCAAATACACACCTACACATTCCCAAAATAGTAAGACATATCCTGATTTGCAACACATCAAGAAACAATTTAACTAAAGTAGGAATTTGGGTTAAAATTAGCTACTGACAAGATATACACACACATATATATATGTATATATATATAACTGTTTTTGAATATTTTTAACCTAGGAAATGAAATACAGGTGATGATTTTCTATAAAGTAACACTGAATTTACATTATACTGGTTACTAAGTCACATTATTGGTCATATATTGAGAGAAATCTGGAAAGAAGAGCTTTGTAAAGAGCTTTCCAGGTTTATATTCTAAGGAAAATTTTCATTTAGCTCACAATATCATGAAATATACCATTTCTGTATCATAGTATGCTGTTATGATGATTCAGGCTTATATGTCACCAGGAATGATTACTCAATTTTATAAGAGGGAAAAAAAAAGAATCATAAGACAAATGCAATATTAAAGGAAAAGGCAACTTTTAATGAGCTGGAATATAATTGAAAAAAATATATCTGAACTATAAAAAAAGAAATGTATTACTTTGAAAGCTGTTAGAATTTAAAGAGATGAACACTTGTAGACCTCCACAATCCCAAACATCTCATTCTCTAACTGTATCAGCGGTCATATATAAGATTAAAAAGGATAGCACTTTAGGGCATTCAATAAATGAGACAAATCAGTGAGATAGTAACAACCCACTTAAAACATTTCATATAAACAAGTAGAAATAGGTGCATTTTAATGTAGAATGCTTTAATGGCAGATTATTACATATTACTATCAATTCATTTTATTCTGGTCTCCTTAATTTCTCTCATTAAATCATGATGAAACTATTTTCCAAGTTGCAAAGACAGGAAAAAGAGAGAAGTACCAAATGATGTTTATACCACTAAAGGTAAAACACAGTTTTACAATTTTAGTCTTAGTATGTATTTACCTTCTTTAAAAGATAATAGATATATGCTAATTATTAAAAACAGGAAAAAAGTCAAAATTACATTAGAAAGTTTTTACTTTTTCTATTTTTGAGATGTACTGCAATCAGTTACCCCAAGTTTAAGGAAAAACTTTAGAAATTTGAGAAAAAAGTGTCAAGTAGTTTAGAACTGGAATACAAGTTCAGTTTATGCCAGAACACAGGTTTTAGAACTCATGAACAGAACAACTAATTCTTTCTCACTTTTAGTGTCTAGTAGAGTTAATTAAGGAGAAGGCAATGGCACCCCATTCCAGTACTCTTGCCTGGAAAATCCCATGGACGGAGGAGCGTGGTAGGCTGCAGTCCATGGGGTCGCCCAGTCAGACATGACTGAGCGACTTCACTTTCACTTTTCACTTTCACGCATTGGAGAAGGAAATGGCAACCCACTTCAGTGTTCTTGCCTGGAAAATCCCAGGGATGGGGGAGCCTAGTGGGCTGCCATCTATGGGGTAACACAGAGTTGGACATAACTGAAGCAACTTAGCAGCAGCAGCACAGTTAATTAAAATTTAATATAATAATATATAGAAAATATTTAATCTCAGGGGATTCAACTCTGTCAACCAGATTTACTGTTCCATATAAAACCATTGCTCTTAAAAATCTCTACATGATTCCTATCTACATGTTTCTATATCTAGAGTATCCAGGTATAAGTTTTATTATATCACTTAAGCAAAATAAAAATAGAAGGCAGAGAGCTATGTTATCAGAATATATAGTAAATCGGTCCCAAATAATCACTTCAAACTAACATTTATTGATGTTTGCTAAAATAAATTCTGGTACCACCAGCATAGGGTATGGTATTAGTAATCTTAAAAGTCTGGAAAATATCCAAACAATTCAATAAAACCATTACATGAGAGGCGAAGAGCCTGTGGCACAAACACCAAGGGTGATTTCTAGTTATAGAACAAAAGATTTGAGGACTCTTATAAAGAATGCAAACTTGTTATCTTTAGCACTCTTTAAGGGCCAGAAATTAAACGGAACAACTAAGCCTGCGTGCCTATAGACAATGCTCTGCAACAAGCTATGCTACCACAATGAGAAGCCCACACACTGCAAGTAAGAGTAGTCCACAATCACTCCAACTAGAGAAAGACTGAGTAGTACAGCAAGGAAGACCAAGCATAACAAAAAACAAATAAATGAATAAACGAAATCAAATATTAGTTCCCAACTATAATGATCAACTAAACAACCATTTTCTGAGAATCATTAGCATTTCGAAAGGTGTATGTGTGTTAGTCACTCAGTCATGTACAACTCTTTGTGACACGCTCCTCTGTCCATGGAATTCTCCAGGCAAGAATACTGGAGTGGGCTGTGATTCCCTTCTCCAGGGCATCTTCCCAACCCATGGATGGAACCCAGGTTTCCTACATTGCAGGTGGAATCTTTAACGTCTGAGCCACCAGGAAAGCCCCAAAACGAGACGTACTGAAGCATTAAAAATTAAACTTCTTCTCTTCCTCCTTAAAATTTGTGATAAATATGTGGTACAACCTACGAAATATGCTAAAACAATGCAAAGATTAAACACAAAGGACACCTTGATATCTAGGCAGATTCATTTATTAGATTCTAGACCCAGAGTGTTCGTTCATTTGAAAGCTGGTTGCACTAAAAATTGGCTTTTAGGTAAGACCTCTCTCCTCACCTGTAAAATGGGAATAGTAACAGTACTTGCTTCATGGTACTGTTATAAAGATTAAGTTAAAGAAGTAAGTATATGTAAAGTGTTAAGAACAAAAAGTTTAACTTTTGTTAAATAAACACATGAAGGATTCAATTATTAGAGAACTTTTAACCTTTCATAGTAGAAGAATCTTGGTACTAACTTTTTCATCATATCACCTGTCTATAATAGCACAGTACTATCACACATAAATCAAAATATGCATTATGTAAAATCTCATGGCATTTGTATTTGAAAATCTAGTAAAAACTTCAGATGGATTAAGCACCAAAGAATCTTATATATACCACTTTAAGTAACTTCTTGGTATCATAAAAACTAGTAAATTTAAAAAAGCAACACTGAAAGTTAAAGAAAAAGTGGTAAGCAATGATTTCTGAATATTAATTCTGTACTATGTATTCTAAAACATGTAATGCAAGAAATTTCTAATACCTAACTATTCAGTTATGATAAAACTACAAGAAAAGTATTGTAACTCAAATTAGTCTAAACCATCTGAAAAACTTCAAGTAAAGAAGCAGATTTTTAAGGAGCCATAGTCAAATTTTTAAAAATAAAAATGTGCACTATATTTAAAATGTATGTTGTATTTTAAATTTTAATATTTTAAAAGTATTTTTATGTAGCTTCTCAAATTAATTTATGCTGGCTAAGTGGTAAAGTTAGATATTAATTATATTTCATTATAATAATCTCAAATTCAATAAATTTATGATCATACTTAATGGAACCTTTTCTGGGGCTGTTTTATTTTAAAGCATTAAAAAAGAAATCTTTTTATATTTTGGTGAAGTTTTATTTTTACTTATGGACCAATTTTTGATCCAATAAAAACTAGAAAAAATACTCTGGTTAAAACATTAACAGATTCAGAGCAAAACAGATTGGAGAAAATAATGCAAATTCAATAAAAAGTTCAATCCAATTCTATAATGCAGTTCTTAAGAAACGTAAACCATTGTGGTTCATCAAATGAATGTCTTTTTTTTTAATGAAAAATGAGGCTTATAGTATGATATCTGGAAGGGTACCTTTGAAGTTAAACAAACCTAAGTTTGACTACCAGCCCCGCCACTTCTTAGTTAAATGAAGTGATTGTAAGTCCAATTCTTAATGTCTCTCTCTCTCTCTTAGCCTCGATTTTCTCATCTGGAAAATGGGGTTTTAGGAGTAGCTACTCATGTGTAGTCTGAAGATTAAATAAGGTTATTCCTTAAAAATAGCCCCTGACAATTTTAAGTGCTCAAAACAAAACAAAAATAAACTTAGCTCTTATAATAAGCAAGTAAGAACAAATTAAATTCCTTTCCACAGTATTACCAAGAAACATTTTAATGAAAAGGAGGCTTTATTTTCAATAGCTTAATAGTATAGCCCGTTAATGGTGCAATGATACACACACACACTTTCTCTCTCCCTGTCTCCTTCCCTAAAACTGATATTTATAAAGAACTGATCATTTATAAAACAAGTTTATAATGTATACCACCACTCTCATACTAGTCTCTCTATCAGATACTAATCAAAACACAAAACTAAATAAACTGCAAACATTTCTCAGTCCTGAAGAAAGCCACATCTCCTTATCTCCTTCAGTAGTCTTGTAAGCTAGGCCTCTTGCCATTACTTCAGGAAGAAACACAAGCTATCCTTTCTTTCCAACCTCACTTTGTTCTGAGGTTTCATGGTAAGTGAATGTTTTAAAATAACTTTTTTTTAAAAAAACAACTTAACAGGTGTTATATACACAGACACACAGACTTACTACATACTTCTGTCAGCAAGATCAGAATTTTCAACGACAATATAGATGCAACTGAGTATATATATGATATTAAATGGAATCCAATATGAATTTTAAAATACAGTTTCTAATTAAAGTTTAGATAAAATACACAAATCTTAAGTTCTGTCTCTTAACATCCTTTTCTAATGTTTAAGAAAAAAAGATTACTTGATGACTGTGGAAACCAAATTTTCACAGTAATTATCGTAATAATCTTTGCTTGGAATTTTATTGCTTTAAATGTGGATCTTGTAATTTATACTTGTCGCTCAAGTCTTTGCCCAGAGACAATGCAGTCTAGGACGATTTAAATCACTGATGAAAGTTTCACAAGGATATAATGGGTTAGAGCTGTCACTCCTGGGTGTGGACTTACCTGCGCGTCAATGTCAATGGCAGGGTAGATAGGAAGCATGGCTGAAGGAGAGATGATAGGGCTTGGAGTTGGAGTCTGAGGTTGGGAAATGGAAGCAGCGATACTGTGGGTAGGAGTGTTTGACATTGCAGATGCTCTTCCACTGACTGCTGTTGGACAAAATAACTGCACTTAATAAGGATGAAACACTGTTAGGTAACAGCAAGAAATAATTATTAGAAAATAGTTAAAGATATTTAAAACCAAAATATCTATAGAGAGACTGCCATAGCACTAATAACTCATTTTCCTGGTTATTTCTGACATTCAACACAGAGCAAAATTTAAATATATATCGAAAGTAACCCATTTGCTAAACAATAATCCATGTGAAAAACAAATCCCCCTCTTATGATACATAATCATAAAACTTTAGTTCAAAATAACCCTGAAAACAAAAATATTTTTATGAATTAAAAGTAATATATATGCAAACGGTTATCCATATGTCTTCTTAATCAGAAAAGGAACAAAAGTTAAAATAGTCAAGTTCAGAAGGAGAAAATGTAACTTTTACCTGCCAATTTCACATCTCATAGTCTAGAACTAATGAAAGTAATATCACTGGGGATATTCATTATAGACTATTTAAAATACTTCCTATTCTTTTATTAGCTATAGATAGGGGGTAGCCCTCAGTATGACAGTATGTATATATATAAATTTGATCCTCACACAGAAACAGTTTCTCACGTACAGAAATTATTCTGAAGGAGGTAAAATGCCCACCAATCAATCAAGCAATCACACTGGACTTAGAAGGACGAAATTAAAAGATTAGGGTAGAAATAAATGCATGCAAGCAACCATCCTTCAAATGTAGATTATTGTTAGTTCTTCTAAGTGTAATTTTGCTATGATATTATTTTCACCAAAATAAGTAAATTAAGAAGGGGCTAATTAGGTCAGTACTTGAGGTAGGAGAATTTCAAGATGGTAGCAGTTGAGGGTACTTTACTCCCTCATCAACTGACTTTTGGAGTTGACATGAGAATATCAATCCTTTCCCCCTTTATTGAAAATGCTAATCTTGAATGATCAACACTAGTATGGATGTAAGTTACCAACGTAGTTATCAACTACATCAGACAGAAAACAATCATGATTCACAACTGGATCTGAAACCAGCAAGAGGTTATTTATGATCCTACCAAGAACAAAACTGAAATTGACCTTATTATAATAATTATAAACATTATTGTCAATTAAAGAAATCTAATTTACATGAAATCCTCAGTTCAGGCACAAACATACACTATACATTATAGCAACACACATTCTATAATTATACATTTTTAAGTCCACTTAAAAGCCAAAAGAAAAACAAAGGAAGAAACAAAACAAAACAAACAAAACACACTCTTCAAGTCCTTAGGGATCCAGATCAAAAGAAAAGGGTATGTACTAATTCATTAATCACCTAATGACCTTGATATTGTTACTCCATGCTGATAGTTTTGTATTTTAAGAAAAAGATCAAGACAATTCAAATGTACACATTTTAGATAAAAATTTCAAAACCATATAAAATCTATGGCTCTTAAAGTAGATTCCATATTTTCCTATGATTAGATATTCACAAATGAAAATGCTAACCTAAACACAAAATTAGCTTAAACAGAATGAACATCAATCTGTCCAAAAAACCGATTTTTTACTTCATGATAGTAAACAACAAAAAAATCTCAGCTTTATTGTTAAATGGTTAAATTATAATTTTTATTTCAATTAGAGTAAGTTCTTCTAAAGAACGTATTAAATTGGTTTTCTTATTTTTGGTCAAGGAGATAGGAAAAATCAATTTCCTCATATCACTTCCCTTCAGGTACCTATG